>OU015523.1:71976701-72181701 GCA_907165065.1 Caprimulgus europaeus
ACTCATCCTGTGCCTCCAGGCAGAGAATTCTCCTATTGAAATCAACCAGTATAACCAGATTTCTTATGGGAAATTACAGAGGACATCTTAAAACTCTTCTCACGGAAATATATTACTGGAATGTCAATTCCAATCCAGCATTTCCCTTTTCTCCCTCCCGCCCCCCCTCCCCCCGCAACCAACAAAAAGTAATTAGCCATTTACAGCTGAAGCTCGGGGATCCTGAAGGTGTTGGTAGAACACACAGCCTGGCACGCAGCCCCGACGGCCGGACCCCCACCCCGAGCCCCCCAGCAGCACCGGAAAAGGGCATCGGGGGTCAGGCCTGGGGCAGCCCGTCCACAGCACCCGCCGGCCGCCGGCCGCAGTCGGAGGGTCCGCGTCGGGGAGCGAAGCCTGGCTGAGGCCGTCGGGGCAGCGGGTGGTCCCAGCGCTGGCTGCCCACGGGCCCTCGTTCTTCCCCGGGGAAGGCGGGTGGGCGTGCGGCGAGGGGGAACCGGCCCGGCCAGGCCTGGCTCGACCCCTACCGGAACGGGGGGGACTCTTCCCTGCCGGGAGTGTCGGTTCCCACCTGCTCGCAGGAGCGTTGGGCACCCGCGATAACGAGATAAAAGGGAAGGAGCCGGGTGGCTGCTGCTGCTGATGGGGCAAAATGGCAGCGGGCTGCTAAATACCATCAAACAGATCGGGGGGGGTAACACAACGACACCCCCACTAGCGCACTCCTATCGATGGTATCCACGCGCAGCAGCAGGGGGAAAAAAAGGCTATTAATGCAGAAAAAGGCTCCCTGCAAGAGAAGAATATGTGCTGGGATTGTTCAAGTTTTAATAAGTTTTAGGACTAATTCCAAAATCAGCAATGATTCCTGATCATATTATTCCCCTGGAAATGCTTCTACACGTTCGTTTTATTAAGATTTCTTTGGCTGCCAGAAATGAAATATGAGACGTACCAGATAGAAAGTAAGGGAAGGCTAGAGCAAATTCTTATAAGCCTTTTTTTTTTTTTTTTTTTTTTTTTTTGGCGGGGTGGAGGGGAAGGAGGCGGGAGCGGAGGCTGGAGCCAAGGAAATGACAAGTTATCTAACCCAGCTCTCATTCAGGTTCCCCACAACATGAATTCATGCTCCTGGCCTTAACAGCGAGGCGGCTTTCTAGCACATCCCCGACTTTGACTCGAGGAATTTGACTCGCCCTCTTTTGCTCAGGGGCTGAAGCCGGGCTCGGTGCACTTGCTGGGAGCTGTTTTCTCATCGGCGGAGTCGGAGACCAGATTAGTCACCGCTCCTTTGTTTAGATGCTACAGTCCGTCTTTCTCCCCTGCGACACTGGAGAAGGACTTCCCTGGGCTTTACGGGACAAGCCACCTCCACTTCCCTAGTTGCAGAGTATTTTTGACACGCGTGGGCAGTGAATGCTGATCTCGAGTGCAGAAGAGCTTCGGTAGAAGCTGCTCATTTATTTCGGACTGAAGAAGAGCTTACGTCTCCGGAAAAAAGGGTGTCTATTAACTGTTTATTAATGCGTCTTAATAACCCAAATTATCTCTATAGCATAGAGCTCGGGAGTAAGAACCATTAAATCTGTTCATGTTTTAAGAGGGATCAGCCTGAACAGAAATCAATTAGCACAGCAGACAAAACCAAGCCCTTCTTAAGACAAGTGACACTGCATTTTCAACATACTTCAGGAGTTAATCGGTAGCGCCGATCCTGTTTCTTCCTATGTTCAAACATTTCAGCGTGACGAGCCGCAGACACCCGTCAGCCAGCTCACGTCAGGCAAAGTCCCCGGCACTTTGAATGTGTTACCGCTCCTTGTTCTCCCGTTTCACACCTGCTGATAAAATCCCACGCAATCCCATGCCACAGGTTGGGGCGAGCAGCAGGGACCCCTCCGCATCCAACCCGTACCCCAGGTGGGCGTCCCGGGGGAGGTGAGCCCGCCTGTGGCTGCCGGCTGTCCGCCCTGCCGTAGCTGGGCACCGGCTCGGGGACCCGCCCGTCGCTCCTCGCTGCAGTTCCCCTGCACCTCGGGAGCAGGTGAAATAGCCCCGCGGTACGGCAGGGCTGGGCTCGTCCCCCTCTGCTCTGCCCCCGAGCAGCCCGGCGGGGGTGCTGCCAGCCGGTGTCCCGCCCAGACGGGGCTGCCAGCCGGACCGCCCCCCCAACCTTCCCCGGCTTTGGCAGAGAGGCTGCCCGGGCTGCGGTAGCCGGGTTGCGACCTCCCCCCTCTGCCACTCGCCCTCGCACGACCCCCTCGGCCTCCCGCAGTCGCTGCAGGCGCAGCAGCCCGTAGCGCCGCCGGCGCTGCATCACCCCCAGTCCTGCATCACACCCAGTCCTGCATCATCTACGGCCCTGCAATCACCCCCCGGCTCTATCACACCCGGCCCTGCATCACCCCCGTCCTGTATCACCCCCCGGTCCTGCATCACCTTCCTGTCTCCCCGGTGCCTTTCCTGTCCCTCCATTCCAGTGAAGGTGAAGTGGAGGTGCGTAAGGGCTCTGCCCTCACTGGGCCACTTTGTGGGTTGGAGGGTGAGATCCCTGGAGACAGGAGACGGAAAAGCTTAGAGGGGTTGGAAGGGTGTCCTGGGATTCAGCTCCCTGGGTGCTATACTTCAATATCTCCTATTAGATACTCAGGGCGTAAAAGGCAGATCTTGTTCAGCATGCAGAACTCCAGCCGAAACCTAAGATCTGGGTGAAGAAAGTGATTTCAGGGTCTGATGCTCAGCTTCAAAAAGATGCCTAGCTACAGCCCAGGGACAACTACAGGAGATGGACATGAGACACATCTTTTTCTTGGGAGCCTCCTCTGCAAATCCCAGTGTGGGCATTCAGTGTGGTTTGTGCAAATGCATGGTCAGCCCCATGGAACTCCATCACCAGCTTTGTCCCCTGACTTTCATGTACTGCTGAGCCAATTTCTTGAACGTATATTCTTGGCTGTCACCGGGCAATGACATTTCATTACAACCTGCTGTAATTGCCCAAGTCTGGCTGGTGGTTGGGCTATGGTCATTTCTTGATCAGCCTTTCTTGACCTTGTTACTGTAATTACTGGAGAATAAAGGTATGTTTGAAATTTGTTTTTATGGCCTGCATATTCTGCATACAGGACAAACAATACTTGCTTTGGCATCTCATCAGCTAAATTTAACAATTAGCAAGCCAGCATTCAAGTATTCCAGGAACCAGTATTGCTGGCCAATATTTACCAAAACATTTTGTATAAACGATGTCCATTCATAGGCACCTGCACAAATCAAATTATACTGGTACATCCAAATTCATCTATTAAAAATCAGTTATATTAATGTTGATATTTTAGTGTATTTTAAGCATAATCTCAGCAATTTAAACAGAAAAAGTCTGAAATGTAAAAGTAATCAGAAAGCAACTGCATCAGGTTTATATTGGCCACAGAGAAAAGATACTAGGGAAAATCCAGACCACACTAAGGAGAACAAAGAGAATAAGATCTCTACCATGGATTTCACTAGGACCAGGCTCTTACCCAACTTGTTGTTGTTGTTCATGATGCTTTGCAATAAATTAATTCGTTTCTGGGCTCCAAACTCTTCAGAGGGCCATAAATCCTGATGAAAACATGCTCCCTCTTGAAGTTGCACCTGGATGTTCTAGGAACATTTTTTTAAATTCATGTAAAAGCTCCTTTCTGCTTAATAAAGTGAAAAGTTGAAGAGGATAGCAGATTACATGAAAATTTTATCTTTAATTTACATTTTATAAGTATACTTGAGAATGGTCTTTTTCTGACATGGGCTAATGACAAACTTAGCTCCTGGATGACCGACTAGGACAGGTTACTTAAAGACTGCTTATCAAAACAATTACTGAAGACATATTTACAGGGTTTTTTTCTGATTTATTTGCTCTGAAATCCTTGATACCAATTTTTATTACATCACATAAGATGTACCCAAGGCTCACTCCCTCTAAACAGGCAGAACATTTTACCTCTAGCTTGTAATGAAGAAAAAGATATCTCACTTTTGAAGGATTCAGGTATGAAATTCTGAGGTTTTAGGGAAAGGGTACTCTTTATGAAGCACTGATTTTATAGGTATTGTTTCCATATGACTGGTTAAGTTTTTGTTGGCCTCCAAAACCTATACTTAAAAGAACTTTACTACTACTTGTGATACTTGAGGTACTACTACTACTTGAAGAGTACTTGAGGTAGTCTAGTGCTACCTTTCAATAAATTGAAAGGAGGGGAGTTAAGTCACCTACTGAAGTATTTATTTATGATCAGCTGTGGAGGAGTAATGATAGCCTCAGAGCAAGTCTGCCTTAGCCAGGTATTATAATACTTCTGACAAACACTCCTGTCACCTGGGAGCACACCACAAAGTTCTGATAGAGCTGAACATCTAGTAGCAAACCACTGCCAGTTGCAGCTGCAAGGTGAGCCCGTATCCCACCTCCTTGAATACCTCCTGTTGATGGCAAAGATATTCCAAACAACCTCCTCCCTTGCACATGCCACTTGTGCTTCCTCTCTCAAATTTTTCCATCCATCTCTTTCAAGTTCTGGCCCATGGTTTGCTCTTATGTTTTCATCCTCTTCAAACTCTCAGCTGCCTCTGAGATTCTGACACCTGCAGCTTTGCTCTTAAATTTTTTTTTTTTTTCCCCTGAGATCATCTTTTCCAGATCTGTTTCTTCTGGCTCAGGGATGTGACAATTCCCTCATGTTCCTCACACTCAGTTTTAGTCAAGTCCCAAAGCCTTCCCTGTTTCACTCTCTCTCTCTTACCTCCCCCTTCCCTAGTGACTCTAGAGAAGAAGATGACTTCATCTATTATATTCATCGTGACAGTACAGAATATCCCTCTTTGCTCACATTCTCTGTAGCTGTTTTCAAACTGTCTAATCTTCATGGTTTTTAATGATAGCTCAGAGTGAGCCCCTAGTTTCTTAGGCTTTGAGCATTTTCCTCTACTATTCTCCCTTGCATAATATTCCTTCTAACAACTCTGAGCCTTGACCCTCCCTACTCCAAACTCCGGACAAGTTTTTCATCATTTAGATTAGTGTAAATTAATTTGACAAATATCTTTTGTCCATCTTCCCTCTACCCTTTTACAATAGTGCATGGGTCTCCTTCACCCAGGTGACCACCTCCTGCTGTGCTTTCCTCCTCTGCACTCCTCCCCTCACAGCTTTCAGCAGTTTCAACACAACTGCTGTGCTAGCATTGACACCTGCATGTCTTACCCCATGTTATTCCTTAACTAGAGTGTTGCTGTATGTGCTTCTGCCTTTCTCATGCTTTTGATACCATCTTCACAGTCCATTGATTCAGCTTCCCTCACAAGCATCTCCAGATTTACCCAGTTCTGTGTGTAAGGAGCTTCCTCTGAGGCTAGTTGCACAGTGTCCTCCTCCTAGCCTCCCCTTAAAGTTAATCTCTCTGATTGCACCAGCGAAACACTCAACAAAATCAAGGCAGCTGCTGGGCTGGATGGCTGCTTACTCTGATATAAATCATGATTTTACCCTTTCCTCATCCTGTTTGCATTTTGTATATCTGCTGGCTTGTATCACACACTGGGCTTGTTCACTCTCCAGTCCCAGGAATGGATTTCAAGCTGCACACAGAGCAGACCTGGCTGAAGAGCACAGTTTTCATTTGTCAGGACTTAAAATACACATACACTCCCACATGCGCACAATTTATTTTATATATATTTATATGTAACTTCAATTTCAGGAAAAAATATTTTTTCACATCCTGGATATTTTTAGAGAAAGAAATTCCTTGCAGAACAACAAAATGTAATGTTTCCAAATAAAATACCTACCTTGCATCTTGCAGTTGATAAGGTGATTGCTGTTCTTTCATGGGTCTTCAAAGCACTGTCACCACACATCTGTAGAAGCTCCTAGAACATGTGGCTATAAGACATTTCCAGCACTCAAACTGGCCCAGGACTATGGACCATGATACACCACCCTAGAGCTTGGTTTCTGAATCCCAGCCCTGCAGCAGCCCATGGGGAAGCTCATAAAGACCATTTATAGGGAGCCTGGGATCACGTTGGTGTTTTCGGGACTGAGTTCCAAGGAAGGCCCATCAGAGATATCTTCCAGGATTTCACACTGAAGACAGGCCTTTGCCAGGACATCACATAAGATCTATGGGGCAAACGTTCATCTTCTGTTTGAAGATATCATATGAAACACGCCTGTAGCATGTTTGGGCAAGTGGACCACAACTGAGGTCCTGAGATGCAGTGTTGACTGCAGACCATGAGAAGTCCATTACTATTATCAAGGTTAACAGGTAGCAGTTGCTTTCCAACTTCAGTCAATATTATTTTGAGTGGTTTCAAGGAATTCTGACCATGAACTTAAGTGCCAGCTCAAGTCCAAGGTTATTTTGCATCCAGCTGTTTGGATGCAAACACTGAGATCAAGCATGGGCTTTAGGCAAATTTAAGAAAGCAGTGAGACAGGAAGCTGAGGAAGCATGAGATTCTCTTGATGGACATATATGCAAGAGAAATAGATCCAGCTCTGATCTGAATGGGAGGCCATGTAGTCACACAGCTGTGACCCCACCACGTAGTTTGGGAACATGTACGGCATCAACACCTGCTGGAGAGGAAGGAGAGATAAAGCTCCCTTCAGCCCTCTAAGAAATTGACACTCACGTAAGCAAATATTCCATCACTTTGACTTTTTCATTTTACTTGCTCCCCTTGGTTTATCAGAACTTACACCTTGTTAGTTCTGCAAGATATATCCATTTTCTACCTGTGGGTTTTGAATAAATCCAAATGAAGACTCTCGCAGCAGTAAAGGTCACAGTAGTGAGCTCTCAATGCCATGCTGTTACTCAAAGGAGCAACATTCCTATGGAAGGCAGGGACCTCCAAGGAAACACGCCCGCACCATATACGACCGTTGAACTTCTGTATGTAACTAGTTACATAAATAAATTATTTTCATTGACATGTTGGTGCAAATAGCAATACCCACCTAGCATATTCATCTCAGTTATTTCTAGGGTATGTTTGGATGTAACAAAAACACAAAACAGAATACAAAAGTGTTGACATTATCTAAATATCTGAAGAGTGAGCAAATTGTGTTACTTGCACTTTGTACTCTTTACTCCGACCCATTTATTTGTCATTATTTCTATCCCAGTTATTTGCACTGTTGTTATTTTTAGCAATCATAATCATTGATATCAATATGAGTGGGAAAGGTATAAGCAGGTGAAATGCACAGTGCTCCTCTTGGGACTCCATACAGGTGACAATGTCCATGTGCTGCAGCTCCCCAAGCAGGTCCAGGCTAAGCAAGCCTGTGTTTGCACAGAGTTGTGGATTATGGCTGCAAACAGGCCTAATTTTTGAAATTATGTTCAAGATCTGTCTGAAACTTCCTTGGGTTGGGACGCTTATCATCTCTATGTCTGAGTCATAGGATTGAGCTTGTCTTGGAGTCTTTCCCTCTGGTACCACCAGAGTGGGTTTTCCACCTATACCCAGCTGCCCATTTCCATAATAAAAGGCTGCGAGACCATCTTCTCTCAGTCAGATTTGCCTGAATTTGGCCAAAGAGATAAGCAATTTTCAGAAAGGGATCACCAGAGACCCCTACATAAGGAAAGTGCCTGGTAGTGCAACCTTTTTTCAGTTAGGAAACCACCCTGGAAGTCACCATGTGTGCCCATGGGCTGAAAAATCTGCCAGAGACAGAAGAAGAAACACTCTGGCTATCAGCGGTGATCTGGTTGAGCGTGAATAATTTTTTGTACTGGATCATTTTAAAGCTGGATCATTTTGACACAGTGGGGCTGGGGGTGAGTTTTTCACAAGTTACACAAGGAAACGCATGGGGCTGTTGCCCCCGTGGGATGGCTGGCAGCATCAGGGCAGCATGAGGGCCAGGCCCTGCATCTCGCACTACCAGACTGTGTCTGCTCGCACCCCAAACTCAGACGTCCACATGGTTTGGCAGAAATGCTACCGGGGCCGTGTTGGATTCCTGGGCAGCTGGCTGTGTGTGGCAGATCATGGGCTAAGGCAGCCCCGTGTCTGGAGGATTCAGTCCCGCTGTTCAGGGCTCAATCCTGCTCCTCAGGACTCGGTCCCATGGTGCAGAGATGCAGCCCTCCGGCGCGGGGACTCAGCCCCAGCAGCTGGGGTGCTCAGCCCACCCCTCCTCTCCATTGGCCGGCGGCTGCCAAGCCCCCAGCAGCCCGGCGGGGTGGTTTATTTGGTATTTTATGCCGGGACGGAGGGGCTAAGGAGCAGCCGGAGAGCAGCCAGGAGCCTCCCCTACCCGTGTGCCGCAGGTCCCCCCCGGCTCTGCCCACGGCCCTGCGTGTCCGTGGCAGGCAGGGTGGGAAGGGCGAGGGCTCTCAGCCGAGGGGTGAGGGGCAGCCTGGGTCTGGGGTTGCACTTAAAAGTCGCACTGGCTGCGCGGTGGGGGCAAGATACCCGCCCCTGTATTTCGGTGCGGCTGGAGGCGTGACGTGGAAAGGCGACCCGCGTGTGCTGACACGTGTGTCCGGGACAAAATTGACCTTTTTTCCCCCCTGAAGAACCAGAGAAGATCCGCTAAGGGCCCGCTGATCCCCCCACCCCCAGCCACCCCCGCGCAGGAAGCGTGGCCGCGCAGCCGGCAGTGGGCGGGCGGGGCCGGGGCTGCCGGAGCCGGCCCGGCCGGGGAGGGACTTCCACGGGCAGGGAGGGTTGCAGCCTAATGAACAGCCTTATCGTCGTTGGTATCTTTACAACTGCTTAGATGACTTTTTAATTGTGGCTTAATGCGTTTAATTATGACAACTCTTCTCCATTTTCAAGTATGATGTATTAATATTACAGATCATTAACATTGCTAAATTACTGTAATGACACAGAGTCCTCAGTGTCCCAGTTAGACGGGAAAAAAGACCCGCTCTTCTCATTTGTCTCTTTTGTGATTTGCCTTATAGGAAATTCATGCACGATTCTTGAGTCTTTAAAGCAAGTAGGAGAGGCTGCTGCTGCTGCACCTTCCTTATTTAATTATTGATAGAGAAAATCCCCCCTGTAAAACTTCCCGAGCCTGAGACGGCACAGGAGCTAATATTGTCTTTCTAACATCCACTTCATCAATGTAAAAGTTAGAAAGGCTCGGCTCTTGAGCGGGTCCCCCCCTCCCCTCGTTCATAATTAGAGCAGACCGTATTTAACATCTGCAAAATAGTCATGCTTATAAGGAATGAGAAATGCGAGATGTTCCGTTCTGTTTGCAATGGTTAGACCGTTTTAATCTCTTAACTTCAATATATGTCCTCTAGCAGGCTATACTTCTTGGATTTCATTTTTAGATCCTTAAGGCTGCATATATCTGTCAAACAGACATAATGAATTTAAAGTGCTAATGCCTAGAAGACCAGAAAAAACATTGAAATATATCCTCGGTTGATTAAATTACCACCTCTAGCTACTTTACCTCCTTATGTCCAAACAGATTTCCCTTTTTACTTACCAAGTACCGGATCTGGGAGATGTGAAAGATGTATTTTAATGGTTTTAAAAAAAACCCAACCAACCAAAAAAAAAAAACCCAACAACAAACCCAAATAAAAAACTAAGCCATGCACGGGTCTTTAGACAAGTACATTTTTTTTCTGTAAACATCTTTTCAGTTATGTGCCTATGCGATGGGACTTGCCACTGACTGGAGGTATTTTTCAATTACACCCAACCTCCGGGGGATCCCTAGGGTGGGAGCCGGTGACTTGGCTGCGCTCTCCCCGACACCTAATGACTGGGGAATTGCGGGGGGGGGGGGGGGGGGGGCACACGAGATGAAAGCGGCGGCGGGAGAGCAGGGGGAGCCCCCGGGGCGGGGGCAGGGGGTGCCGGGCAGGGCGACCCTCCGCTCCCGCCGCTGAGGAGAGGGGCGGCCCCCGGGGGGCAGCCCCGGGGTGGGGGTGGAGGTCCCGGCTCCGAGGGTACCGTGCCTCTGCGAGGGACCGGCGAGCCTAGGGAGAGCGGGGACGGAGGGAAGGCGAGCAGATTTGTCGCGCTTTGAAATGAAACGTTATAATCCCTCCAACAATCCTGTTGACTGTGAGCTCGAGCGCCGGGAGTACAACACGGGGGGGGAGGGGTTTTTTTTTAAAAAAAAAAGAAAAGAAAAAAAAGAGGAGAAAAAAGAAAGATACATTGTTGGATAAACAGCTCCTTATAGGTAAAAACTGAATGGGCCAAATAGATGAATAAGGTGACACAATGGGAGGGGGGTGGTGGTGAAAGGAAACGAGTCGGTGGCAGTGGAAGAAAAAGGTAAAAGTGAACAGAGGAGAGAAAAGGAGAGAAAAGAAAAAAATGTAAATGAGTGAGACAAAAAAGCAAAGAGAAAAAGAAAAGAGAACAAGAGGGGGAAAGAAGTAATATTTTCCTTGATAAAAATGCACAAAAGGGAAGATGAACTTTGTTCTTTTTCTCTTTCTACTCTCCTCTCTCTTTCTGCTTTTCGCCTCGCAGCACGCCAGCCTAAGCTGAGAGCTGTAATGTCATTAAATTGCAAATGCTTTTTCATTTCCGACACACACTGTTTACTTATCTGGCAAAAACATATGTTGGAAGGAATCCGTTAAATTCTGCCCATTGCCTTGGGTAAAAGTGCAATGGAAACGGACCCACTGAGCTTCTTCTTTCTTCTTCTTTTAGCACTTCCCTTATCTACAAGACTGCTTCGCAGAAAACTGGCTAGTTCAATGAAAAATGAAGATACAGCAGGAGATTAGAGAAGAACACTGAGCAAAAAATTCCTGGAGAGAGGGTCACTCCATTGCAAATGATTTCACTCCTCTAGATCTGCATAAATTACTATTTTTAAGGCATCTCCAAAGTCTGTATATTTTTCTCACTCTGTCAAACATTTAATTTCACGCCCCGTGTTCTGAATATGCTAAAATGCATATCTCTGATGCACCTTTAAGCCAGAAAAACGAATGCAAAATTGAAGATAAAATGATGTGATTTGCACTACAAGCCTATTACTTGAGGTATTTACATATAGTTTACCTCTGCAGTTCTGAGAATGATTTATTAAAAAAAAAAAATCTGGATTAAGCTCATATAAATATGTATAAATCTTTGTTTAGAAAATAGATTTTGCAGCTGTTGTGTCAAAAAGTTCTTTAAGATTCTGTGAAGAATTTTCCTTTTAGCCTGCTCTAAAAAAGAGGGGAAAAGGACAGTGTTTGACATCCTGCTTTGGCTGGAAGGAAAACACACACACACGTTCAGGATTTTTCTGAAGACTCTTTTTAATTTTTTTTTATTATTACTATTATTATTTCACACTTTTCTTTCTAAACTTCTCCGTCCCAGTTCCTCTCCCTCGTCTCAATCGCTGTGACTGGGTATCAGCCGCGCTCTGGGTTTTCCCGAGCGTGTGGAGTAGCAGGTCAGGTGCACTGAAACAACTGCAGGCTGGGGAAAAAAAGGACTCAACCCAGAGCCCCAGAGCCCCAGAGCGAAGGGAGAGGGGCCCGGAGAGGCCATCGGCCCTCCCGGCCCTGCCCGCGTTCCGCCGCTCGCCGCCCGCGAGGGCTCAGCCCGCCCGAGCCCGGTGCGGTGCGAGGAGAGGAGCCGCGGGCGGGCGGGCACCTCTTCGGACCCGCTCCTGTTCGCAGCTCTGAGTGACACCTCCCTCCGCCCCTCCGTCCGCCGCCCCCGGCTATTTGCCTGCGAGCAGGAAGCCCGAGAGGATAGCGCCGCGGGAGCGGGATGCGGGCTCTGCCGAAGGGTTGGGCTCGCTCCCCGCTTGCCCTGCCCGCCCGCTTCGGCAGGCGGGTACCGGAAGACACTACTTCTGAGGCGGCTTCGGAGGGCGGCCGGGGCTGCCGGCCCCTGTCGGGGCCGACTGCGGGCCAGGAGCCGGCGGGGCAGGCTGCGGGGGGAGAGCCGGCAGGGCGGGAGCTGTCGGGGCGAGTTGCCGAGCGGGCTGCGGGCCGGCCGGCCGGAGCGCGGCCCCTCGCCTGGCGGCCCCTCGCCGGGACCGCTCGAGCCTCTTTCCCGGGGCGGTGCCGAGCGGCCCAAGGGCCCCCCCTGGCGGCATCGCCCCGCCGCGCCTCGTCCCGGCCCGGCAGCCTCGCCGCTGCTGCTAGGGGTAACCGGCGCAGCTCTGGTCCCCGAGGTGTCCCGACGGGGCTTCCCCTTCCTCCTGGAGCCGCCTTTCCCCGGGGGAAAACTTCTACCCCCTGGAAGGGAAGCGCTGTCACCGCGGGGCGACTCGGGCCCACGGTCACCAGCGCCGACGAGGTCTCTGCGCGGTGAGAAACCCCCGGCTGTCACCCCAGACGCCGAGGTGGGGTGTGGGTCCTACCAGCTTTGCCCTGTCACCGTCCTACTTCACAGAATTAACCTGGATAAACTCACAAACCGCCCCTGAAGACACTGCTCGCGTTTCCTTCCCGTAGTGCCTGTAACAGCCGTGGTGGGGGGCGAGATGTGTCAGCGGTGAGGGCGCTCGCTTGGGATAACCACGGACTCGATAGGGAAGAAGAGACTTTTCAGATAACTTCAAGGTTAATTTAAGACTTAGCTGCAAAATCTAGGCTTTGAATAATACATGAATTGCAACAATTCCACCGGGACATGGTGCCCAGGAAGTGATTTTCCCCCCCCTGCTCGGGTCCTATCATCCTATTTTCATCTCCAGAACAGAAGCCCCAGATTTTCTGCTACTCCTGACAAAGAAACGTGTTGTCGCATGACGTGACAAAGTCACTTGCAATGGCACAATCCGTGTACAGGCACCGCTGCACGTTTTGGTCTCTGGTAACAGACCTCAGTGATAAGAAATTGAAACTCACAGTCTACACATCACAAACTCACTGGTAGAAAACTTTCCTTTTTTTTTTTTTCCTTTGAAGGTGGTCAGCTCTCCTGGTAACTGCACAGCAGTTCCTCCCCTTGCAGAAATACATCGGGCTGATGGCAGCCATCAGCTCCTCTCCTGTCATGGGTAAAGGCTTCATGCTTTGTCCATTTGTCAGTCCTAGGGTGACTTGGGCCATCAACAGAGTGCCAGCAGATGTTGCTGCCTTGGAGGGATTGAGACCAGGGTCTGAGCTTGTCCTTTGTCCCCTCAAAGGTAGGAAGGAGGGAAAAATCACATGTATTCAATTCTTCTTCAGGAGAAGCAGCAAAGATCCTCATGTATTGATGACACCAGTGACAATGGCATGGCAGTGGGGACTCCTGAAGACCATCACTTCACATTTAAACAGGAGAAAAGTGAAGACATGAGGGAAATTAAGATGGTCTTGAGAAGAGCTTTATGTCAAATAGTAAAGGTTCATCTAATAGACTTCTCAGAAACAGGTCTGCCAACTATCATGTGTGTAGTAGCCAAAACCAGTACCTTGTAAGAGTCAGCAGGATGAAACTAAGATATAGAGAGGACAACCAAGTCACGTGGACTGTGTAACTCTTAAATGAGGGGGATAGAAGTAGGGTCTCCCCACTGTGACAGCAGAACACTTGACCCTCTCCAACAAACATTGTGTGAGAGACATCTAGGCAGTCATCCCTCTTTAGATAGGGCCAGTTTGCTGAAGCTCCACAGGCTCGGTAGACAAGTGAAATTCTGTAATCCACCACCTCCATTCCATACCACTGTTTCCGAAGGCATTTATTAATTTCCAGTAACTCCCCAGCATATTCTGCTTCTCATGCATCAGGACTTTGGGTCTGCACCATCATTACTACAGCGAGATTAATGTTCTGAGAGTCTTAATCCCCACTAAAACCAGCTGGAAGAGCTACAGTTTGTCTGGGCAGGGATGGCACTTGTTGATTGCAGTTGTTATCTCGATTGAATCCACCACCACGCAAACCAGCTTTGTGCTGGAGGAACAGACGCAGATCATGGTGCATTGCAATGAAGGGACAGCTGCACGCGTGCACGTGAAGAAACTTTCAAGAACCAAAGTGGCTCTATAGGAAAGGATCAGTGAGTGACCCAATCATGGTACTGAACATACATGTGCAAAACTGTTGCATTTATCAGAGACCTGAAAGCCACAAATACTGCCCCAGGCACTCCAAGGGGAAGCATCAGTGACAGAGAGACAGATCTTCTGTCTCTTCCTACCACTCTGTTAACAAAAACAAGGTCATGGAAGTAGCAGATGACCCTGATGATTCTCAGTTTAAGGCACAGTCCTATCCTTAAGGCACAGTCCTATCCCATCCCTCACCATGTGAAGGATCAATGCTAAATTACTCTAGGGAGTTTGTCACCACTTGTTTGGTCTTCCAGGAGCCAGCAGAGGCTTCCTCTGCTTGACAACAAGGCTAGAGATGAGCAGCTACCAGGGAAGTGCTGAGACAAGACTGCACAGGAGACAAGACTGCACGGGAATCAGGAGTAACGAGGAAGGCACAAAGAAGTTCAAATATCCATAGCTCTAGATGATGAAATATTTTAAAAGTACCTGTTGATACTGCTCACCTTCATATCTTCCACAATACAAATCCCATATAAATTGTATTCCTTCCCCGAATTCCTCCTAACTTCCTTTCTGTGAAAAAGGAGCCCTGTCACCATGCAATTGCCATGTTTTATGCACCAAACTCATGACCCCGCAGAGCTTCGGTACAGTGTTCTCTGAATGTACACATTAAAATCCCTGACCCGGCTGGATCCTGGGTAGCCAGTGTAACCTATTGCAGCAACACGTACCTGCGCTCTGGGTAGTGTTGCCATATGCAGTGTAGGGAACCTTCCACATGGTTTCTGAAAAGTGGTTACAGCACACGTGCACCAGGCACTTTTCAAAGTAAAACAGATCTGTTCATTTTTATTTTCAAAATACCAAAGCAGTAAAATCATGTAATTGAGTAATCACTTGCCAAATTTCCTTTTTTAATCTAATCTATTTTGAGTTACATCAGAGCCAAAATGCAAATTAAACTGGTAAGTTTCCAAGATTTTTTTTTCCCCTTTTAGAAAACACATTTTAAGGTACTCATAAGTAAGGAAATTTTAAAAACCATTTGTTTTGTATGCTGTAAACTTTGGAAAACAAGTTTCAGCCTGAAGTAAATTTTCATAGGTAATAGGTTAAATAGAAGTCTTATGTAAATTTTGATCTCTTCTTAACAACTCTGGTGTTCATTTTATAAAATTTGATTTGAGAATAATGCCATTGTTTTAAAAGAGGCTAAAAGGGTCAGAAACTAGGGGGGGAAAAGTATCCACTCAAACGAGGCACACGTAGTCTTTCAGCTCTAATTACTGTATCAAAAAAGGAGAGATTTGGAATGCTCATTTACAGTCTTCATCAATTCTTTGGGGGGTTGTTGTGGCAGCAGCATTAAAAGCCAAACTCACTCACCAGCCTGGGCAAACTCTTGACCACGAGGTGAGACACAGCCTCGCCATCCTACCACAGCCTGATGAAGCCACACACCTCCACAGATTAACAAACCAACAGATAAAAGAAGCCTTCTAGAGTACCCACTGCTGGAAACCTTTGCTCTTTGGGTTGCAGTTGTTCAGATTAAGTCTCTCCCTGCCCACAGGCAGACCTTGTGAAAAGCTGTGTGACCTCCTTGGTCGCCGTCTACCACAGTGCTGCCACCTGTGAAATACCTGGCACCCGCTCAAGTCACGGCTGTTTTCATCGTACTGGTCTTCTCTCCCCTCCAAACTTCTTCCTCAAACTGGAGTCTCCTTGTGATGCCTCCCAGCCCCTTTTGTAAGGCTGCAAAGGCACAACTGCCCCTGTTCACTTTAAAATACTTTTAAGCAGTCAGTTTTCCTTTTCCTGGGAAAAAAGCCCTGACGACTGCTGAAAGAGAGCTGTTGAGGGAAGGGCCAGGCCAATTCTTAGCATGCAAAATGCAGCAGCAGACATACAGAAGAGAGAGACGGGGGAGTTACAAGGCTGATGGTTCGCAGAAGACTGACTGACCTTGCAGCTGCCCTTCTAAAGGGGATCCTGCCCCTCTTCGACATGCCTTTTCTACCCCCCTCCCAGCAGTGCCACCCGTACTCATCAAATCCTGATGACCTGGTTTAGTGAGATAAAACCACTGAGAACACTTTTTTTTTTTCCCTTCTGCTGCTGCTAAAGGCTGAATTTTCTACCAGTTTAACTGCTCAACTCCATCTCACTTAAACTGCTAGGTGACCGCCAGTCTCTGATCAGGGGAAGCAAGAGCAGTGCGCAGCCAGGGGAACAGGGATGCTCTTTTTTTGGCAGCTAACAGTTAGCCCAAATTAGCTGTGATCTCAAACCACACCCTCAGGTCTCTGATGGCCAGGGAGACTAAAGAACGTGGTAGAGAGGGCAGAGAAGAGACAGGAAAAGCGTGAAATCAAAACAGACCAAGGATAAAGAGCATAGGCATACTAGATGCAAAGTAGGGGCTGGACTGCAAGTGTTGATCGTGGGAACAGATGGAGAGATAGAGCAATGACACCCATTACACTCAAAATCATGTGTGAGAGAGAGGGGAGGGCAGAGCCAGAGTGTGGTGGGAGAGATGGAATTTGCAAGACAGGAAGAAGATTTGGAGAAAATAATGGTTTAAGAAAAACTGGAATCGGAACTTACTGTTCCCTGGAAAATCACCGTCTAGTTGTACCGGTGCAGTTAGAAAAGAACGATTCTTGAAAAAACAGCTCAAGACTTTCTCATTTAATGTTTGACACTTGCAATGATAACCTGCCCTCTGTACATTGCATAGTCACACAAAAAGTTTGTACAACAAGGTACAGCATACCATCAGCTCTGGCCAGCCCAACATTTATTGCCTTCTCTAAAAAGTATCCACTAGAGCTATAACATTGCACAGAATAAACTAGAGCCAAATCAAATAAAAATAATCTTCCAGTTCTGTAGAGGATTGAGATGCAAACAAAAAGACTTTGATACTTCCGTGGCTCTCCACTGGCACGGGAACCAGAAAGGAATATTCATTAGATCTGACTATAAATGTTTGTCTTGTGTGGGAGGTCTTAGTATAGTAATATGTATTAGAAACTTGATATTTTTCCAATCAAGCCTTTCCACTTCTATTTACATATATTTAATTGTAAATATTCATTTTCCTACCCAAAGTACTTTAAATAAACATACAATAAACACATTCTACACAAAAGGGGAGCAAAGAGCTTAGGGGACTTGTATTCCAGCCTCCACGTCACTGGTCAGGAGCAACGCAAGACGATGCCTCCTCACAGATTGTGGGGGGTCTCATAGACTGAGTTGGTGATCTCACCCACATTTCTCCTGAACCAGGATCCTCCCCCACAACCAATACATCATAATGGACACAAACTGGTACCTGTGCCAGCAGAGAAGGTGATGGCTGGCAAGACGATGCCCTCTCACACATAGAAATGGATTTCTTCAAAGCACAGTCAGCTTCAGTTTGCAGCCGTTCAATATACACTTATCTTTTCCAAGAACCAAAACGCACGGGCAACAGAACGACTACGCTCTGTAACTGCAACTTTATTTAAAACAGAACCACGTAATGCACAGAAACTCACAAGGGAGGTGTTGCCATTTGACCTCAACTAAACCGTGTTGACCACCACGGTCAGCAGTGGCAGTGCTGCCTTCAGGGGGAACGTGTTTCAGCCCCCTGCAGTGGCGAGGCTGCAGGGAGCCTGGAGCTGCCACCGCTCTCCACCAGAATTCCCCGGGTACAAACCCACACCACTTACACCCCAGGGCTATGGGCGTACCGACAGAGCGCTTGTGTCCGCTGCTCTCACCTAACGCAGAGCTGAAAAAGAAACCCAGCTCTGTGTCAGCTAAAAACCAGGACACTGACGTGGGGCGCGTTGTCTGTTCCCCAGATGTATGCGAGAGCACCGGCTTGTGACAGAAAACTTTTTTTTTTGTGTGATGGAAAGCACGTTTTGGAAAAAGAGAAAGAAAAAGTTTTCCAGTCAGGATGCAGTGATCAACGACAACTGAAAGAAGGCTGGAAGCTATTCTTTCATGACAAGGTCATGAAACCAAATTGATAAAATGGGTAACTGTGTGAGTAAGCATGAAAAAAAGCAAGCTCTTCCCAGCTGGTCTCACAGAAGATGTAAGTTCAGATGAAGAGACAGGCTTTCACATACTCAAATCACTCTTTGGCAGTAAGCTTCAAGCTAGCCTACAGGTAAGTATGGAGCTCTGTAAATCAGTCATACTTGAAGACTCCTCCCAAAGATATCCTGTACCAAATTAAGTGACATCTTGAATATTATTGCAGTCAGACTGACCTACCGCTGCGGTACACATTAATGATTTAGTAACAAAATTGGTGAGTGTTGGTTATAAAAGAATGCTAATAGACCTGGGCAGAAGTGTATGTCCTTTGTAACACTTACCATGAGAGAGTGATATTTAATTGCTACAGTTACCTTAAAAGCAAAATTGAAATTTTATTTTCAAATTGTTGGATTCGATGCCAAACTAGGAGAGGATAATGTTACCTGCTGACTTATGGGGCAATCTGGAAAAGATTAAGAGACAACAACTTATGCTTCATATTTACACTCAGATTAACTATGAATTCATTTTATGAATTGTCGTAGGGTACATTTATAAGGTGAAATTAAGATACCATTTACCTTAATACTCACAGATTGAAGTCAAAGGGACTACAGGAAGTAAGAAAATACTTCTGGAGAATAAAACAGAGTGCCTCTTCTGAAAGTCATATATGTTTTTTTCCACATAGATTAAAACCTTTATGATGATGGATCATAAACTGTAAAGTAGTTCTTGCATCTATCAGAAAATTCTATGTTATGTGTGAATTTCATGTCTTATACATGAGGACAGATAGAACTCTTCTACCACATTATTGGAGACTTATCAAAAACAGGATGCTTTTTTCTTGAGAAGATGAAAAGTAAAGAGATAAGCAGGGAAATAAAGACTGAAGTTTTAACCAATAATATTTTTGTGTGGTTATCAGAGGAATGTAATAATTAATCTTTTAATCATTCTGAAGATTGTGTGAAATCATAATATCTCATCTTTTCCAGCCTCAACCTGCCATTCTTGATCTGAATTACAAACAATAAGAAAGGAGATGATTTAATGAGCAACTTTGTCATGTTGCCATTTTGCCTTAGTCAAAGGCAAATGTCTAGTTTTGCCTCTAAACTAAAATGGAATAGACTTATGTTTCAACTATGCTCGCAACTGAGGCAAATGTGAAGGGAAAAGTTAGGGCTATTTTAAAGCTGGAACACTGCTGTCTCCACATTTTCATAGAGACATAATTAAATACACACTGTTGAGAAAGACCAAACATTTGTTTACTAGAAAACCCATGTTGTGAAGAAATACACACGTATGAAAAGAAGTCTAAAATCTGAGAAATACAAAACTAAATCTGAAAAGAAAGATTTCAGTCTCAGTGGCAATAGGTATGTTCTCATTATGAAGGGAAAAAAAATATGTCAGCATGATTTAATCATACTCAATAAATAGGCACTTCAATAAAGTATATATTTACAGTGGCTTTCTGGATGCTAGGGCATCACAAAGTAGTATGGCTTTATTACAATGGATGGAAGATGGCAACTACTTAGAACCCAGTGCCAACATGGATTATAACAAATCCAGTGAGTATTTTGTTTTTCAATTATTCATAGAAAATTTAATCCTGATTAAGTATCCTTGGGCAGGAATTCATGGGTAGTTGATGACTGAAACCAACATTTATTTGAAATGCTTCTGTTAATTTAATCTGTGTATATGGCTTAATTATGATTGAATCCTCAATGTAACAGAAATGAATTATATCAGGATTAAAATTCTAGTACCACATCACCCATTCCATTTTCTTTGCCTTTTTTTTTCTTTAAAAGATGCAAGCCTGCTCTTTTAATTACCTTTATGTTGCTATGTTTTCTAAGCCCCAAATACTGTTTAGACCTTCATTACTGGATTAAATTTTTATTTACATTTATTTCAAGAAAAAGGGAGATATAAACCCTATTTTCATTCCCATTAAAATTTTAACCAGTATGAACATCAGTTGCAAAAAAGGCTTTTCCTTTACACCAATAATAAAGGAAAGTTTCTTGCAGTCAGTCGCAAACATTTTACATGTGTTTTCTAGAGGAGTCGCTCTCTTTTGTTTCCCCTTCTTTTATACTTACACATAAAATGCATTTTCTCTAAACATGAAAATAAAAGAACTTGTACTCATCATTACGCATCACACCAATTTCACAACTGGCCTATTTCAGACTTGTTTGAGCTTGTAGATGTTCTAAGAACTGCATTTTATATAAGACCTCCAAACCTAGTATTGATATAAGTAGGGATATTTTTTGTGGCTGTGAATGGAAAAGATTAATTGTACTTTTCTGTGATACAGCTCAGCACCACATGCTACACATAAATGATATTTATAGAATTATTCAAATTATGGATCTTTCTACTCCACAATGCTTTTAACAGAATTATCTAGGGACCTTGTCAGACCAAAGGTCTGTGAAGTGCTCTGATATGATCACTCAGTTTTCCAGTGAAACCAACGTATCACACACCTGTGACAAAAATATCTCTATATTTAGGTCATTATTGCACATTTATTACGTAACGTATTCCTCCTAAACATCTCAGAAGTGATGTCGATTTTTATGTCCAGAGGATACTGTTAGTGGCAATGTCACTGATGACAGTGAAGATACTTCCCAATATAGACTATGAGACAGAAAAAGTCTGTAGAGGATAACCATGGAGATGCACTGACAGAGGATAACACCTATGGTAATAATCTAGAGACAAAAAAAAAAAGAGAAAAGGAAAAAGTAAGTGAAAAAACCCAAATAAAGTTCTATCAGCATACTGTGTAAGTGCTTGAGGTTAAACTTTAAACCTTTTAATACTGCTGCAGTTACAAAAGATTTGAACATGAATCTCAAGTCCAGGATTCAAGACTCTCACACCTGGGTGTTTTTAAATCATTAGATAGCCCTGGGCAAGTCACAGAACCCTTCTGGCGGTCTCTGTTCTGGGGAATTTCAGACTTGCAATTCACCACCCATGCAGTTTCACAAGCAGAGGTGATGTTTAGATATTCTATTCTTACAACAAACAGAGGGGGGTGGGGGGGGAAGGAAGCCTGAAAACATTTTGCACTAGCACAATCATGGAGCTGTGAGGATAGTGATTTATCAGTCTCACACTTAGCCAAATCTCTTTTCAGTGGAAGTCTCTTTATCTGTAAAAGATGCATAAGGCAGCATTTATCAAACGCATAAGGGTAAGTACTGTTTCTGAGAAGGCAAAAGTCCCAGTTTATGTACAAGAGTCTTTTAAAATAGAATTTTTTTCTTCAATAAAAATGGTATTTATTCATCATGCATTTATAAATTAACATAATGTAAGAACTGCAGCTGCACACAATGGTTAAACTTGCCCAAATGCAAGAGGAGAGCAACTGTAAACTGCCTTCAGTAAGCTAAAAATCTCAAAATATTGCAAAAATTTCCTTTACCGACCCTACCTCTAGAGATTGTTCCCCTGCCCTGATGATATTTTCATCAAGCAACAACAACAAAAAATCTCTTCATTAGTAGCTCTAGAGGAGTCTTTTTTCTCCCTAGATTTTTTTTTTTTTTAAATCAGACATGGTATTTCATTTACTGTATCTTTTTAGTGGAATCTTTTTCTTACCCTCTACACAAATAAAAGTTCACTTTCTGAAAATGCACAGATAGTTATAACCATAAAGAAAAGAAGCAAACTCTACCTTGGAATGAGGTAGTCAATCACCTGAGAATAGTAGTGCACTTTATCTGAACAGAGAAGGCTCCACACACTAGTTCTCTAGTTCCCAATATGTTTAAGCAACTGAGAAACCCAGTGAGTCCACCCCTGTTTTTAACTGTTTAGAGCTTACAAACCAAACTACATACTTGGGCAGATTTCTCAATCTAAAGAATACAGTTCAGCTACAGGTTCCATGACCTATTTAGCCACATAAAGCTTTTAAAGGATGAAGATTAAAAAGCAAACAACAACAAAAATCCACCGATTTATCTTTCTACTAGCTTTGTTAAAAGAATCCTCAAGGTGTTTTTAATTAAAAAACAAACAAGCAAACAATAAAACAAAACACCCCCTCCACATTTTCCTTTGACTTAACAACCCCCCCCTCCCCACCCTTAGCCTAGGAATGATTACCCTTAGATGATTCAAGCCCTGTATGCCTTTGTAAAATATGACTCACATTAGCATCAATGAGAGCTGTGTGACTAAGACTTTTCAAGTTGCTTTGGGGTCATAAGATTAACAGCCTAAGAGCATGAGTTTGCTAACAAACACTGAACATGAAGAACAACTACTATTCAAATTCTATCTCTTTTATCTTGCCTGTACATACCTTTTCTCTTTGATATTCTCTGAATATTATAGAAATGGTTGCAAGACATGGGTGGCACAGAAACCAGAGAATGCAGGCCTGAAAGAGAAGATGAGTATAAGTTATAAAATTACTACATGCCAGTTTAGAAGAAAGAGATGACAGTTAGAGGAACTGCATTTACATTTCTGTCTATTTTATAAACCCATTGTTTAATTTTCAATCAACAGAACGAAAACCACACAATGAAAGGTGGGATTTCTGTTTAAAAAAGCTCTACACTCCTTGTCAAATTAAAATGACTACTCAGAGCATGATGACAGGGTGCAATTTAATCAAATCATACACTTAAACATTAGCTTTCTTATGGAGGAAAAGAGTTTAGTGCTTCAGTCTACTGCATGCCACAATTATATTTACAGCAGAAGGGATTAGCTTCCCTGATGTAACCCATACTTTGGCAAAGGTGATATAGAACTCCCTTTTCAGCGTGCTTCTCTCCACTGTGATGATCTGGTAAAGACCAGCAGCCAGTGACAAAGCTAGGCAAACTCTGAGGCCAATAAGCAGTCCGCTTGCTAAGCCATGGTGTGAATGGTAGCTGTGGTGATTTGTATCTTCAAACTGCTCCCAAATTAATAAAAAGCTCTGGAAAGGAACAACAACAGCAAAACACATTTAGAATAAACAAGGTTACACTAAACCTCAATTAATCTTCCCATCACAGATTAAACTATCTGCACAACTGGTCATGCTCTGCTCTGCTTGTTGAGGACTGCCATGTTACACACAAAACCCCTAGCCTGAACTGCTTTTTGGCACTACCTACGACTCCAAGTGTAACTGGCAGGAACAGAGTCTCACTTCTTGCATTCTGTAATGTTTAGAAAGTTTGACAAGTTAAAAGTTTCCTCTAATTTGGATAGAAGGAATGTGGCACCTTAGCATACGATTCAAAATAATCACCTAGTTAAACAGTCAGCCTACTCAGCAGGAAGCCCACTGAAATGATTCCATAGAGCTACAGGGAGGTGGCTCCTTCCATTTGGGATCCACAACCTGTAAAGCTTGTTTCAAAGGCAAGCGACTACGCCTTTTCTTTCAAAATCCTAACAGGATTCACTTTTTTTTAAAGATGGGGAAGTAGGAGGGTGGTGCTGCTGCTGCCCCTTTTATACAATAGCCTAAAGGCTCAAGCATTCACCCAGGTTGAACTTGTATCTCCCACAATTCCCTTCATTGCCTAAAGGATATCCAACTCACATCTCCCACCTCCTTGGAGAGTGCCCCAACTGCCAGGCTATGGGCTGTTCTTGGGTGGGCCACTCTCCACCCCTTCTATTGAAACTGTGCCATTGTGGAGAAAAGAATTCAACATCAGCTAGGTCAGAAACAGTGAACGAGCCTGACTCTGCAAGCAACCAGCTTGGAAACCTCCTGAGGTCTAGGAAGGGGAGCATCATAG
Organism: Caprimulgus europaeus; assembly: GCA_907165065.1. Next base: position 72,000,568 of record OU015523.1, read on the forward strand.
CTTCCAAATGCCATTCCAACACCTGGACAAATGCTGTAGCCAACAGATAACTACACGAAAGATCGTAATCCTCCTTAACTCTCAGCACTGTATCCATTTGCTGCAGAATTCAATTTTGCAGGAGCACTGTGAGAAAGAATACTGATAGATTCTCTAAGGAAAAACAGACTAAGAAGTGCCTAGTTTCTCAGTCTTAGTTGGAGAGAAGGCAGGCGCCTACCTGCTGCATAAAAATTGGGTCTTGCTGAAGAACACCTTTTCAAGACTTTGGGAATATTAACGTTATAAATTAGACTACCCATAAAGTTTAGACTCTCCTAGCATCATGCAGCAGCTGAATGGCATTTTAAGACTTGAATATACACTGGAATCCAGTCCACCTACTGCACACATCTAACTTGCACTTAGGATTTCAGGTGTTTAATGAAGCAGGCTTTCTGAAGAAAGGTAGGCAAATTTGATTTATATGAGTGAGGTAGCTCTGAAGGCCTTCAGAAGCAGACATTGTATGCCTCAATTTAGAAACCTAAATTAGTCAGATTCCTTTCTGAACATATTCAAAGGCGTTCTCACTACATTAACTACATAAAGACAAAAAGGTTACTGAAATTAACTTTTTATTTTTTAAAACGTGTAATCCACCTGTGCCTTCTAAAGATGGGTGTTCTGGAGTCTCATCAGTCGAGACAGCATCATTTTCACTTAGAATATCCTTAGAGAGTACTCTCTTGCTTTTCCCCTCCCTTACCTAGGCTATGACACAGCAAGCCTGCCTGCTGTCATTTCAGGCACTGCTCAACTATCTGGATGGAAAATGGAAGGACGGGAGAGGGACAGATGTGAAGCATGCATGTCTCGAACATCACCAATTACTAGTAAACAATCTGACCAAGATGCTTCAAACGTTCCCACCATAACACTCAATTTCTGGGTAACTCTAAGCAAATGTCTTCAAATGAGCAAATTACTTGACTGAGGATTCTGTCAAGGAGTAAGACCGAAATAAGACAGTGTTTGGTGAAGCTGTGTCTACAGCACTAGTTTTGTCATGAAATTGATGAATTCCTATCACAGAAGTTACTTCAGTCCAGCTAGAATGTGCCCAGGCAACAAACAAGGTTTTCCACCAGTAACAAAATCACTACAGTCTTTGTACAGAGTATTTTCCCTTTTGATATTTACACCTGGGAATAGCCAAAGTATGTAACTTCACTTGAATGGACATACACTGTCTGAAAAAATAATAAAAACACCCCCCTCCACCTACATATAGCATCTTCCTGACAAAAGCATGCATCTTGGGGGAAGAAATGCAGGCTGATGGAGATGGAACTGTGATGCTGCTTTAAGAATAAACTTTAGGTAGATCCCAGGGATAGCTTAACCTTAAAGAACAGGGCTGATGAGGATTTGAATTTTCCTTAACCTACACCAATAGTAACAGCAATGAAGGAAGCTACTTTCATGAGAAGATGACAAAGAGCTGGAATAAAGGAATAATGAGAACAAAATTCAAATCCTCATGAGAAAACAGTGTCTGACAGCAAGGTACGCTCTGGACTAGACCTTTAAAGAGTGCAAACTGTGTAAACAACACAGGAATCAGATAATCAAAGACTGCGTGTAGTGACATCAATGTAAGATCACACAAGTCCAGCTGCCTTCAATTTCATTAGATTATTCCAAAATAAGCAGAAGGCACAGGCATTAGAGGCAGAGATGGAGCCATCAGTGCAACAAACTGGCAACTTGGACAAGGTGAGTATGTGTAATTACTCTTACTAGGAGCTGGGATGGCTCCCACTCACCAGAGAAAAGCAGGATCCCATAAAAGAGAAATTGAGAGTTTCTAGGTTACAATGGATTAGATAGACAATCTGTTTGCAATAAAGGAAGAGCTTTCATAGACAAGCATGATCTTGAAGTAAAATCTCTTGGCTGGCTATGCCTGAGATATTAAGGTAAATAAGCCCTGAAGTCCCTTACCTTGACCAGAGAAAGGCATATATTATCTCACTTAGCTGCAATATCAGGAACAAGCTGAAAAAACACTCAGACACCAACCTGCCGAAGTGGATACCAGAGACATTTTTTGTTGGCAGTGAGCACATCTATGAGCTCTGAGAAGAAATCGGGGGGGGGAATCCTTAATTTTATCCAGAAGAACAACTCTACTTAGGCTGTAGACAAAAGAACTGGATGAGCTAGGTGGCTGAAGAGCTGACTTGCACCAGCTATGCCCAACATTAAAGTCACAACTGCTTCTTCGTAAGGTAAAAGAGAATGACCACCTCTTTGTTTACATAATACACTGTTCAAAATGCCTGACTTCACCCGCACATACTTCTGACCTATCTTGGTTCACAGTGGACCCCAACCACTGTCCAGTACTGGTCTTGCTCTTCAAATGCTAGAAGAATGTTTGCCACGGACATCATCCTGATATTCCAGATATACAAGCTGAACCTCCACATCCATACAATGAAGAACCAGATGCTCTTCTTTTTTGTCATGAGGAAACGATTATGGTAGAACCCCTCCTCCCCTTCGGTATGCCAACACTGACTTTATGACAAGCCAAGATAACATATCAATCTCCAGTACAGGCAGGTTCTCATGGGACAGATCATCTCTGAGAGGCAAGCGAAAGGGGGAAGCAAAAGGGAAATTAAAAGTAGCAGCAAGGCAAAGTGGATTAACTAGTTGCTTCTAACCAAGTCTAGTATTTAGGTATCTGATGTCATGCAATCCCAGTACAGTAAAAATTGGTTTAGACTTAAGGTCAGAGGCAAAGCCGATTCTGAGCACACCTTCGGGGTGTACCTAAGAACCCCTGTGAAGGGTGACATCTAATGCAGTAGGATTCTATGGCATTTTGGTCAGGTTCAAAGCGATCAGCTATCTTTCTAGAATCATTGCTTCCACTCTGATCAGCCCTGACAGCTGAAACTGCTCAGGTCTATGTGATGGGAAAGGCCTGCCATCAATAAAGTTTTGAACAAGGTTTGTGTCTCAGCAGTGGAGTGTGGAATCTTTAATGAATACAGAGCAGCCTGGGAATCTTTTGTTCTGAGGCTGAAATAAAGAACAAGTTAAGGCAAAGGGAGATGCTGAATGGCAGACTTGTCCCTCCTTTGAGATGCTACCTCTTTGCAGCCACAAAGACCACAAGAGATTTGCTGACAGTGGAGGCTGCGTCCACCCTACTGATGCTAACTTGTAAACACAGCCCAGAAAATTGCTGGTGTAACTGAAAGAACATAAAGAAAGAATCCATAGCATCAGTACAAAGAGGAGAAAAAACCCTGAAAATTTGCTGAGTAATTTGAACTAGTAGCAGGCAAACAGGGTCAGGTAGTTTGCCAGTCAAAACTGCAGCTGAAAAATAATGCATTTTCCCAGGCTGTCCACTTGCTTGACTTCCCTGACGATGAGGACAGGTAGTATAGAATGTCAATAAAACTAACATGGTTCAATCTCTGTCTGCTGCGTTAGGGTAATGCATGTGGTTTCCAGCACCCTCCACAGCAAGACCTCAGAACATCTCTGATTATCCATGTAAGTCTGTTCAACATCTAGCATGGGAGGAGCTGGCTCTCCCCTAAGAATCTCTGGGAAAGAGCAGGACAGAAATGAGGTTATTCTAAGTTTTTAATCATTAGAAGTGTTCCCTGATTGCCCTGTTACAGCAGGTCCAACACCCCCATCAATCTAGACAGACCAGTGAACAATAGACTAATCCAGAGAATGAAGTCTTGAGCTCACCACCTTTGACAGAAGTGATGTGGTCCAGATCCTGCTCCCCTGAGCTCAACAGCCACATTCTGCAGTAAGGATAAACCTGGCAGAAGGAATATTTTGTATGTACTGAACCATGAATTGGAAAATATCCTCTCCAGAAGGAGCAAGGATACTCTTGGTGTCAGGGAACTTTTGCTGGAGACAGTAGACGCTGAGATGAGGGTGTAAAACCACCCAGGCAATGAAATACTCTGATATCCATATTCTGTTCCTACAACACTCCTGCCAAACCCGACATTCCCAATGGTACAAGGAGGAGAGATGTGGCAGAGCTGTGCCTTTGTGGTGAAAAGGATGGCCAGCTTTGTGCCAGTGATCCAGTGGTGCTCAAAGAGATAACACTAACGTGTAACTTCCCCTACCATTACTAGGGGAAGCAGCATATATGTATGATACCTGCCCCAATTTTTACTACAAGTAACAACCAAAAAAAGATCAAGCTGATAATACCGAGTGTTGTTTTGATGCAGTCAAAAAGGAAAACAACAACAAAAAACTTTCCAGTCTCAAGTGACAGAGTACTAACACACCCACAGAGGCATGAATAGAATTAAATACTTCAGAAGCCTTCTCTGCTGCCAGCATGTAAAATTTCTAGTGCTAGGTAGGTATCAAAGTAAGGTGGAATGAACCTATCTTTAAATTTCAACAGTCCCATTGACCTTAATAGTCTTTGGTCTTTGGTTTATATACTTAATTAGCAAGAAATGTCAGCTCCCAGCTTCTCTTAATGTCTTAGCAGTCCACTTATTTAGTTTGGAAGCAGCACTAATTACAGATACTACTCAAATGGCACAAAATCTTCAGTATAATCTCTTCCTCATTACTGTCTCCAGCTTCCCCCTGTTCTTCTCTTTCTCAATGGCTTTCAGATTCTCTTGTCTTTATGCTGTGATTTAAAAAAATTTGTTTACAAAAGGCACCAGGAGGATTGGATAATCTCCATTACAATTTACTTTTAAGTTACTGATTTACTTGACTTTCTAATTTATACTAATGGAAAATATTTGAATGAAATTATGTGTCAGACCATTTGTATATTTGCAAGACCAATTCTGCACATAAACTTTTCAAGAATTCCCTTATATTAATTGAAAAGACCATCAGACATCCTATTTGAGTGGTTCTAAGAGGAGGACACTGAGGATTTCAATTTTTTTTGGTGACAGAAAGAATTTCTCACAGCAGCTTTTCTTGTCTTTCATGCTGCTTCTTGTCACCCCCCACAATGCTCTCAGTTATACTGATTACAGCTATTTATAGGACCACATTATAAATCTGATCAATAAAATGACTGTGTTGAAAAAAAAAAAAAATACAATTTTCTGATCTAGATCATTCCACTGATCTGGTTTAAAGCATAATGCTACAAACAATTGGCACAACCTGGAATTTGGAAAACTGTGGGAACTTCTTAAGTGGTTTTAGTGCTGAACAAAAATGTACTGTGGAGCTACACCTTAAATTGTTAAAGTAAAGAGAAGGTGTTGTTACCTATTAGACATACTGGGTGCACATTATGCTGTGGGTTTTTTTTCCAGTCTTGATACTCCCTCCCTCATGAAATATTGAAATTAGTTGGTTCACAGTTCTGTCATACTTAATAGCCACTGTATATTTCAGTATAAATAAGAATATAAAATACAGACCTGTGTAATGACAACTACTACAGCAATGCCAGTAGATGTTGGAGTAGAATCCCACTGAAGAGGTCTGCCATGAGATTTCTTCATTCTGCCTATTGTCCAACCCATACACAGACTCAGCAATAAATATAGCATTTGTATCTGTGACACTATGTCACACACTATTGAAAACAAAAAGAAAAATAAATAATCACAACAAAAATATTTTCTTCTAAGGCAAAGAGATATGTTCTATATACCCAAAAATGAAGGATGGACATTTGTGCCTCTCTATCACCTTTAGTCATAATTTTGATGGGAGTTTGACTAGCTGAGGTTGCTCTGCCATGTGGATATTTTGAGTAGTTTCCAGTGACCAAGCTGATCGCTATCAGCTTTCCTCCAGTTATGCTGCAGTCCTGCAACCACATGGGCACAACGCCACATCCTTCCAAATCCCACTCTTGTATCAAAGAAGTCTGGGCTTAGGAGTCTATCTGCATAAATAGACTTACAAATGCTAAAGAACTAAAATCATATGTATGTTAATCATGTTGCAAATATGAAATATGATGAAATGAACTTCTTTCTTTGCTCTGAAAAACTTCTGTTCAAAAATGAGATAGTTGCATTGTACCTTAAATTAATTGCACTTTGTCTTTGTAGCTTGCAACAGAAAGCACGAATATTTAGGACAAATTCCACTCTCAGATACTTAAAGGGGAAAATATAATGAATAACCCTAACACAAACTTCATTTGGAGCAACTACTTGCCTGTATTTCATTTTATTAAATGCAAACTACCTTTGCCTCATTTTGCTATGTCAATTTTTTTGCTCTTTAAGAACAATTAACATATACTCCACAGAGTTACATTCTTAATCAGTGTCTCAAACCTATGTTTGAGGCTGTATCTGAATAAAGAAAACTTCAAGCTAGAATTTATTAAAGCCTTGTTAGCCTTTCTGAAGTACTACTGACAGCAGAAAGAACTGACGATTTTTTCTGGGTGCTTGTTAGCTTTAGACCTTATAAGTTTTTGTCTGAAATTCATTGAACAATTTTTAACTTGGTGTTTGGACTGGCGTAGTAGAGATACACAAGAGAAATTGATTCTTATATTATGCAAATTGAAAATTTGATTCAGAAACTAGAGATTAGGCACTACACATAGCAATGCCTTCTTTTTTACCTCATTAGTATTTTAGTTCAATTGAATTTGTTCCTTATTTGTAATTTTCACTTACACTATCAGGTACAAGAAAAATATTTATATGTCATAAAAGCAAACTCCTATTTTTATACAACTGGACCGTACTATAAAAAATAAATGTACTTCCACGTTTACTAAAAATATTGGAATAGAAAATGTTGCCACTGTACAGTTTTTAATATACACACAAGGGAAGTGCATCAAATTAAGATCAGCTACAATATTTCCCTGACACTCAGCAATACTAGCAAAATATGGATATAAGCCAGACTTCAACATGTTATTCCTGGGATATATTTGGTATTCTCACAGTTTATACGCTGAAATGCTTCTTAATGTATTTAGACACCTTCTCTGTTTAAGAAATGTCAAGAGCTTTTAGTAAATTCAAACTTGCTCATTCTTTAATAAAATGAACTGGCACTGATTTGGGGCAAAATTATCTTGAAATTATTTTATGATGCTAGCGATGGAGACACAGTACTTGCTAGAAAAAAATGCTATGTGAACTGAAGGCATGTCAAACCAGCGTCACAAACCCAAGCTTGAGAAATGACTGAACAAATCTGGATGTTCTAAAGAGCATTTTATTTTCTGTCACTCTTTAAAATAACTTGCCCTGTAAGTTATAGTCAGACATCATCTCTCAATCACATGTTGGATATAGATATTGCTCTGCTTCAGTGTGGCAACAATTCAAGTTGATTCCCAGACAAAATGGTGTAAGACAAAAATTCAGTACTGGCTTTAATCTTGGACATCTCACACACCTTGCCAGGAAGTAAGAAGGCTGAGAGAAATTTCAAGCATTACAGTAATCCCACGATATCCAGGGTCAGTGTAAAGTCACCTGCTACTGAGCTGATACCACGATTTGTCTGATTTCATTACAATTAATCTTTTTTGGTCGTTCAACAGACATACTAATATTATTTGACTTTTCACATTTCGATCTTATCAAAAGTTACAAGATGCTTTTGAGTGCCAGCATTATTTGTGTGATTATGCGATTAATTTAGGAGATGTATTAGACTGGGGGTCAGGTCTTTATACATGGTAAAGACTAAATGATAGCAGGAAAGAGTAATTGCTTGGGATGGTATCTGAACAGGTTTCTAGAAAGAAATTCTGGCCCCGATGAAGTCAACAGAAATTTTACCATTTACTTTTAACTCAGATTTCTCTTCTGATATATAGGAAAAATGGCAGCACTTTCCATCTTCAAATGATACTAGTTGCTATCGGCCGTTCTTCAGAATGGTAATTAACACTGAAGCTTTCCATATTTCTATTACTTCTACTCTTTTACTGTTTTGGGAACCACAAATCTTAAAAACAGCATGAAAGGAAAACTCTCTTAGCTGAATTCCTTAAATTCAGCTATCAATCAAAAATAGTACTTTATTCTTAATAACCTTTGCTTTAAGCAAATAAAAGCGGGCTCTTCACCATAATACACAGAAAATCTAACATGCAGCAGTGAAGCTCTGGCTGGATAGTTAACACTGGTTTTGTCACTGTGGAGGAGTTAGGAATACCTCCATATTCTCTATTTAATTTAATCTCAGGAGACAAGAGGGAAAGTTTAATAATACAGTTGCTGGAGAGGCTGCAAGGAGCTGCTAACTCAAATGGTTAAAATAAGAAAGGCAATTACTGTGGTGCCAAGTGCCATCAAGAGGCTGTCAATTCCAACTGCAAGCTTCCAAATGAACTCTAGGAAGGGAAGTATTTTTCTATATAGGCTGTTACTCTCCAACACTCTCTCACTACCACAGTACTACTTTCTTGGGGTGCAAGCCAGTCAAAAGGTAATGTATTTGCTTAGAAAGAACCGCCCAATGCTTCAAATGTGAACTACAGAAAAAAAACCCTAACAATATTTAACCCTGAAGAATCCAGGAGGAGTGAATTAGTGCATTTTGGGAAGGGATGTTATAGGAATTCAGTTCCAGTGAGAACTCAGAATATTTATAGAGTGGAGAAAAATGCTTTGTTAACATAAATTTTTTAAATAAGCATTTTTTCCATTACTCTAATCATATCACTTGTACTGTAAAACACTTACTTTTTCTTTATAATCAATGTTAAATTTGCTAGCGAAATGACACACTCCATAAAATGTGACTAAGTTTCCTAAAAAGCTTTGCTACTTTAGATCATGCAAACTCCAAAAACCCCTTCAATGTATTGAAACAATGTATTCCAATTAATGGAATCTTCAGACAAGAAAATCCTTTAAAAAATCCCAAACAATACCACAATTGTATAAATTTAAATACCGTTATTGTAAACAAACAGAATAAAAAGTATTTTTCAGAAGAGCAACTTTCAGTGTTTTATATTAAAAATACAGTGATATGGTCCAAGATCATAATACAGTCCAACAACAACATTTGCTAATTATTATACAGATTAATGCATAGGAATATGTAAGAAACAGTAGACAAACATACTCACATTCTGCCAGACTTCCCATAAAAGGTGCTCCTATTCCATCTCTAGAATAACTGATAAAAGAACAAAAGATGGTATTTTTAAGTGGGTGAGTCTTGAATGTGTGTTCTCTCTAAAAAGTACACTTAAGCAATGATGTAGTTCTAAAAAGTCAGTGCTATGTTTTGTCACAATCACCGCAGGAAAGAACATGTACTGATCTTTACAACACAATGTTCTCCAAGTCTTAAGACCAAAAGCAAAAATAAGCAGAGATACCTTGAGAAATGCAGGTAGTTGGCAAAAGCTGAACCAGCCTGCAACAGTAATGCAACTGTCAACACCTTTAATACAGTATGCATAGGTCCACGCTTCTTAATTGTTTGCCACAGTGACTGTGCATATATGCAAGCAGTTATGAAGTATGCTAGGACAAGCAGGAAAAAGAATTCATGTAATCCTGTGAAAAAAGATATACAATTAGTTTTTATAAAGAAACATTGCTACTAGCAGTAAATAACTAAAAATTTTTTTTTTATATAATCACTAGGAAATACTTAGTTACTGTCACCCAAAAGAGGTAGTACAAGTAAATTCAGTAAATAAGAGCCTATTTCATCTAAGAAAGTCAGTGAATTTTTTCAGAAAGCTGATTATTGTTTGATCTGACAAAGTATTTTTTTATTCAACGATACGTTTTCTGAGTTTAGGAGAGATTCTGTTCAAACACAAATAGCTTTGTAGCAATGACTGAAATGGTATAAGGTGTCATACGATTCCTTGATGCCCGTTTGATCAGTTAGAAAAATATTTACTAAGGATTCAATTTTAGCTCTTTTTTTTTTTGGCTTCAGATTTTAAAGGTACAACCCGAGATGAGCAAAACTTCTGCTGAATCTTACTTAACCACTGGGTGTCACTCTTCCTCCATATAAAGTACTTAGTCCAAGAAGCACATTTGACCAACACAGAAAATTTTAGATAAAGAAATACAGCACAGAGAATAATAGTAAGTGCATAGAGTAATTTTTTTTTTTGTACCAATCTGAAAAAATGCCCAAAGTTTTTGATATTATTTACAAAACCAAAGTCCTCTAACTTTCAGTCTGGCAGTAGTCTGGCAAAATGCTTCTGTGAAGACTTGGGACTCTGGAAATCTTTTCTATTGTCCAGAAGCTTTGGAGCCCATCATATGAGCTCCCAATGGGTCAAAGACAGTGAACTATAAGCAAAAATAATTAAACAGAAATTTTTCACAAAAAGCCCTTATGTTTTTCTTCTCCAGCTTTCCTTAAAACCAAGTGGTGTCCACAGAATCAGATTCTGAAAAAAGTTTTTCCTTCAGCAGCGTTAACAATTTTGCTAAAAACTTCAACCACCTCCACTCAGAGATTAGAAACAGAGCACTTTCACACATTTCAATATCTAAGTTGAAAAACATTAGAACTGGATGAGTTCTGAATAGTTGCTAGTACTGTAACTCCTGTGGCTAAAATTAAGCTGCTTGTACATACATACAGTGAAATGGGAGAAAAAGGGCATAAGGTGATACTCATAAAACAAAAATTTCAGAGCTACTCTGCTTCTCTTGCATACCTATAAGAAAACATGGTTTATGACTGACAAAAATATGCCTTTTAGAACAAATCTCTTATTCTTCCTTTCACTCTTTATCTTTCTGCTTCAAAAGACACCCACTGAAGTTGGCAAGGATTTTGTAGATAAATTATTTCTCACTATGGCAAGTGGGTACACATGGAAAACACTTTATGATAATCAACTAGCTTTTAATAAACACTAAACCATTTAGGACAGAAAACTTCTTCCAACCAAAGACAGATTATAGATGATTGGCTCGAGACCAAAATGATTTAAGAGAAAGCCGCACTGAAATACAGCTACAAAAAAACCCAGAACAGTAATTTTCAACCTGTCTTTTTCAAGTTTCCTGACTTTGAAGTAACCTAGATTTGACAGAGAAAATAAAACATATGTACCTTAATTTGAAATATCTAATTTCAAAGATCTTCAAAATGCTGTCTATCTGGTCAGCTGCCCTTAGAAATCCTACTTTCCACTGGTACCATGTCTTCTGTAAAAAAACCTACCATATAAAATGATAAAAGATTACTTACTAGGGATCAGAAGCCAGGCCTCCTCCTCTCTCAAGGCAAACAATCACAAGGTTACAGTCTTAAGTTCTTTCCTACACTCTCCCTACAGACCATTTAATTTTGAGATCTCTTGTGTCAGGCCACAGCTTCACTAACTAAAGTGAAGGGGTGACCAAACTAGAACCATATGGAATTATGTAGTTTTTAGTTGCCTAAGTGAAAGAACCAAGAAATGAAGCCAGATCTTTTCTTTGATGCCCTCATGTTCTGTGCTGCACATTTATATGGAAAAAGGACAAAAATTATTCCCTGAAGATGCATTTCAAAAGCAAAAGCAAAACCAAAAACAAGGAGAAGAAATCCTCCTCAGTTCTTTGAAAGTAGACACAGGCATGTAACTTCAGCATTCACGGCAGTGTTGCAGGTTTTAATTCTGAATAAACAGAGGTGTTCCTCTGCAACCATGGAAGACACGGCATGCAAAGCTCATCCTGTTTCCTACTTGTTAGATCTAAATATGTGCATCCAACACATTTACGTACCTCCTTGCTTGGCATGCAAGATGTTCAGAGTTCTGCTTCCAAGTGTCTTCCTATAAAACTAACACAGCTGAGATGTCTCTCTAGGAGGTCTGTACATAACTTTTAAGGGACACATGATGACTTATAACTGGTTTGCCCCTTGATTTAGCAAAAGAATGCTACTACTGCTTTCTGAGAATAAGTAAATTAACCTAGAATTAACTTCTGGATGTAAAATTCACCAAAAATTCCTAACTATGGAGATTAACAAGCAGAGTTAAGACGTCAAAGAGACAGGTAAGTCAATTTATAAGCCTTACAAATGTATGATAAAAAGTGTTACTTTCTTACAGATTCTGCTAAATGTTTCAGTGAATATTTTCTACTCTTCAAAAAGGGAGCTGCCTTTGTTCTCTGTATCCTCTTGAGACCAAGAACGACAGCAGGGCACAAGATTCTTAGCACAGCAATTAGGCTCATTCTGGGTATGTAGGTTAATTCTGTAGATGAAGGCAGACTAAGCCTCTTGGGCTCTTCCCTTACAACAGACCTTGGGTTAGGAACATGTTGACGAGGCCTCCCAGAGCAGTGAAGCTAAGCACTGCAATGAAGCATGCACTAGGTTGGTTGTCCAAAGCATACAATTTTATGCAGGCACTTCTTCAGCTGCTTAATTGCATTTCTTAAATAAAATAAAATCAAGACTAACAACTATCTAATCTGTGGCCTGTGACTAAGATACACAGAAAGACCTAAAAATTGACCTGAAACTGTACTGGCAGTGTTTTATGATGCATATGTTCATGTTGCACGGAATCAAAGTTGACACAGCTAAGGAATTTCATTAATTTATTAAAATCAGGGATTAAATTCACTTTCAAGCGGAAACTTACAATTTCAACATAGGAAAAATACCTATCAGCAAAGACATCAACACTAATTTTCCTTGTACATCTATACTTACATTTAGGTAAGTTTTGGAACGTCAGTTTAAAGAAAGGGAAGGATTTTTCTGTAATGCCAGAAAATGAATTAAAGTTTACTCTCTGTGAGGAAGTAGAATCTGAAATATAAGAGATTCTGCTATCCATTCCCCAGTGCCACACTTTTCCAAGCACAGTAATACTAATTTGTTTGGGTGATCAGATCCTTAACTTAAAAATCTAATTTTAAGAAAAAAAAATCTTACCAGATTCCCCTGCGCTAAAGTGATCTAATGGATTCCCTTCTGCATCTGGGTTTAGTAAGACCATTTCAAACTGAATATCCTCGGATTCAGAATAATTCTCCTCGCAGGTAAACTTGTCTACATAAAACACATACCATGTTTCCGGATAAGGAATCTGGGACACTGTCAGATTTTGCTCTGTGTGGTTCACAGTCACTTTGTAAGAAAACAAACAAACAAAAAAAGGAGTAAATACTTGATTAGTTTCTTTTTAGAAAACTCATCTTTGAATGAAGATAAAATTTAAACCCATGACATCATATACCGGTTATAAACTACATACAGGACAAAACAGTCTTCGTTTTGAAAGCCAGCCATAACACCAGAGACCACACTTCCATCATCGCCTTCTCTTTCAAACAGATGCAGGCAAAGATTGGTGAGGATATGCACTGCACTCCACCTCTCAGCTTTTGGGTCCGCTGCGAGGGCTCCCTTCTGCCAGAAGCCAGTAACTGCAAACTTTATCTCCTATGCTTAGCAGCTTTCCATCCTCTGGCACTGTATTGACAGGATCAGCTATTTTGTATTAGCCAACAGATACTTCTGCAGTATGAAAAATAACTTTGTGAAATTTATTCTACTCTGTTTTCAAAGATATTTAGAGCACGGAACAGGAACAGCCACATGTGAGCCTGGTAAACAACTGTGCATGTTTTCAAGGTGCAATTTAGCATATTTCACAGCACCTTCCCCAAATCATAATAGACTGAATTTAAATTGACAGCTAAGGGCAGAGATCATTGTCTAATAAAATTGCATATTTCAAATCAGATTATATTTAAAACCAACTATGCAAGGGACTGAAGTTTCATCTGCTCACTGATCTTACCACTACTTTTCCTATAAACAACTGTTAACACAGCACAATCTCTCAAAATAAACATTTGCTGCAAATGAAATCTGTGGCTCTGTATGTTTGGGTGAAACTGCAAGAATTGTGGGAGTACTGTTACACTGATTGCTGAACTTGAGTGCTAATCAGCTGAACCATAAATTAAAGCCATCTCCGTAGAAGAAATAACAATGTAATGACTGGACTGCAGATGAATTCACCTTAATAAAATTCTACAAAACAAGCTATTTCTGGTTTTTATGCAAAGAACTTTCTAAATGAAAAAGCTGCCGTAATACATACAAAACAACCCTTAGCAAACTTCTTATCCCTAAATAAGTTGCAGACAAAATTTAGGATCAGTTTATAACTTGAAGCCTACACATTTATGTAATTTAAATAATTTTGTTTCAACTTCAATAAGTTATTTTCTGTTCTTTGAAGGCATGAGCTGATCAACTTAGGATCTAGGAAGATCCAGGAAGAACGTATGATGAGCATAACGTCTCTTTGCAGCAATTGTCATGAAGTACAAATTTAGACAACATATGATCCAGAAAAAATAGATGTTCTAACCCAGGCAATCTGTCTTGTGTAGCTAATGGTAAGTATGCATTTTACTCTGGAGCTATGTATCTTATCAATCAAATATACAAAGTGAAACAGAGCCCTTCAAAAAACCTGAGTTTTTAAAAACAGTTTTAGGACTTCATAGGTGCTTAATCCAAACAAAAGGCAAACTGCTGCTGACTGGGGTCCCTCACTCTCCATCTGTACTCTGAGTTCTGACACAGCGTTATTTGCATCGAGACTAATGATCACACAGACTGTATTTAATCAGTTTTCCATCAAATCTGCAAGCTAACTCACAGGAAATGAAGTAAGACAAAATAAAAATGTAGCTGATTTTGTCCAAGATCAGCAAACAGATCCAACTCACCCTGTGGTCATATGATTCATAAATACAGTAGAAAACAGTGAATACACTGCTGGGACAGACAGGAGTGATGGACCAACTGCTAGTCATTTCAGCAGCACTTCATGTTCAGGTCAGATCAAGTGTAAGGGAATTACACCCTTAGAAGTGACATCTGTATAAGATTTCGTTATGACAGTGTTCTAGGAAATCAATTAGCTACTCTAGAGATTCTGCCTGCACAGAGGAATTGCATTTAAAAAAGAAGTGGTATTCACTTAAGATATATTTGAATGATTTCTAATATTAACTTAATTTCTTAAAGGAAATTTTATGCTTTAAGTAGGTTTTGTAATATTATCAATAAATGGTGCAAAAATTATTTCAGTATGTTTGTCTTCCAGTTACATAATTTAGTGCTTCAATGTTTTACTGTTCTTTTAAATTTAGATGGATACTCAAGTTAATCTTTATCCTGTTTAGCTCATCTTTGATACTGTATTAAAAATTTTCTAACATGTTTTGTACATCAAAGTGTGACAAGTTTGTGCTATCATGAAAATGAAAATATTCTTTTATTTTTGTTTTCTTGTCTTTGAAAAATGCCATTTCCACAGAATTGGAGAACAGAAGCCTCCTGACAAATGAGAAATGTTCCTCCATAAACAAAAGACAACAAGATAATCTGTATATTCTGTACCAGTATAATTAGATGCTCAAATATTAAAAACATTTGAATGGGAGATTCAGTGATGAATACGAAATTACAAAATTAAAAGGTGAAAGAACATTAAATGCAAGCAAGTTATAAAGTAAGGCAGCATAACCCAGATTAATTTTGCAGATGACCCTACAGACTGGGTGGGTGGGGGAAAGCACATGATTATGAGGCTGTGAAAGAAAAAAAAAAGGAGAAAAAAGGTTCTCAGGTGCAAAATTACCCTTTTACTAAGTTCTTGGGCTACAGACTCCCACCTTAGAAGCATTCACTTCAGAAGTTTAGAGGTAACTGCTGCAGGCTACATCAGTTTGCCTCTCTTTTTTTTTTTTAAATTACATTGCAGTAAGTCACAATTCAAACTATACATTTGACTGTCTCAAACATTTACATTCTCTAAGTTCTTCAGCTTCATCTTACGATGGTATTATCTGTAAATTCTTTCACATACTTAACATGATCTTCTTAATAGAAAAGTTTGAGATTAAAAAAAAAGGAAAAAACCACTTTCGGTCCAAACAAAGTTTAAGAAAATCTCTGTACTGAATGAATAAATGAAAACTTCAGCCAAACGTGCATCCTTTCAGAGTTGTGTACAAGTGAGAGTGTGAGACTAGAACTGGTCATAAAGTTTGTTTGCATTAAAGTCATTATTTGTCAAGGATTGTTCATTTTCCAGCAGTATACTAAATCATAACTTGCAAACAAAGTCTTCTGAAGTGAGGCAAACAAAGCAATTACATTTCCTTGTAATCATTTTTAATTACCAAAGGCCGAAGTCCTGCTTTTACTTAAGTTGATGCAAAGTCCAAATTCACTGAAATAAATATTCTAAATACACAGATAACTTAACAGGTTTCTAAATACACAGATAATTTAATTTATAAGGGGGGAAAAAGTAGCAACTCACTTGTCAGCTGAGCTTTAGAGAACTTCTCAGTACAGCTGTAATCTTGAATACTGTTCTGCAGCTTCTGCCATTCCTGTGCTTGAAACAAGTGAAGTCTAGCTGCTTTTGTCACAGCTACTGCTACATTCTTGATTCTGACACACAGAAGAGCATGGTCACCTTGATATTTAAAAAATAAAATCAACAATTCTCCCTTGATGTCAGTTACAAACAAAAAGTTAGATTTTTTTATAAGTAGCAGCACTAAAGCTTCACTTTATTTCTTAAACTTTTACCACTACTTCCCATAAAAGTCTTTACACTCTTTCAGAAGCAATTTCTATATAACTCATTAACACAATACTGCATGCAAAATTCTCTATGATGGTAATTAAACAACCCTGCATCATAACTCAAATGTTATTAATCTCTAATACAAACAGCCTTCCCTCCTCTTTTTTTTTTTTAAATACAGACTTCCAGATAACCATTTTTTTTCCCTTCCTCCTACCTACCCCAAATTTTATTTTCTCAAGTTCAAGTACAGACAGTGCCTCAATCAGTCTCAGTAACTGGTTCAAAGTCTAGGATTTTATGACCTTTGTAGCATGATTATGAGCATCATAGGGTAACTCCTGAGCCTAATACCAGAAGAACTTACGTAAATACACCTTCATGTTACGGACTGATTAGAGCTAAAATACTTCATTAAAGATGACATGTCAAATCGATACAAAGAAAATTGAACTTCAAAAGTGTTCCCTAAAGTGTCAGTCTATGTCAGTCAAAGCTCCATTTTGACATAGAAAAATACTGTAGCCATTTTAGAACTAGCTCATTTGACACAATTTGTCTTGTCTGGGTAATTCTGCAATCTTCAAACTTATTTTGATAAATTCTTTCATTATATATTGCCATACACTTCCTTACTTTAATGTAACATTATTAAAAGATAGGATTTAACAGAGAAGAAAAATCAATCAGTACTGCAAGAATACAAATTCATTCAAATTTAAGCAAGCTTTGAATGTTTTTTAACCTGTCATAGCTATCTCCTTTCCCACCTAACCTGGGCACTAGCTGGATGTGAGTCAATAGATTACTACCAGCTTCAGATAAGGCTTTGCTGGGAAGGTTTGTTTGCCTGTTCAGAGCCAGCTGCAAGTTAGTGGTCCTGCAATAAAACCTCAAAAAAGGTGATCTTCTGGGATCTGTGAAATGTTATATGGACTACAATTTACAAGAATTGTTAAAAAAAGATTTTGAAAAATTAACAGAAGGTTCTAAAAAGAGCCCATATGGCTTCACAAAGATCCAAAATACATACAGTTGTGGGTATTCATACAGAAAGAAGAATATTTGTAAGGAAATATGCATCACCAACTTGTAGAATAAATTATATCTGAACACCTAAAACATTCATCTTGAATCTTCACATTCTTTTCTGAAATTTAAGCAGTGTACTTTTTTTTCTTTAGATCTATTTAGAGCACTTTCACAATTATCTTCTAGGACAGTGACAATTAACTGCTTTCAAGTCACTCCACAAGTTATCCCCACCCTATCTATTATCTCCCATTCAGTGCTGGAAGGTCACATTCTAACTCTTCTTGGCTTATGTCACATTTTCCTTCATCCCATTAGATTTTTTTTTTCTTGCAAACATTTTTGTTTTTCTCTCACACTACTCCTCCAGTCTGGGAGGAAGCCTGTGTAAGTATTATCTTCATGGTTGTCTTTTGAAGCATTCCGCAGAACTCTTCTGCCATGAAGCTAACTGAGAAAGAAAATAGTCTAAACTACCGAAATGCTGAGCATACAGGACAAGCATGCTGACCAGCACGGCCTCGTTGTATATATGGCACTCACCATGCTTGCACAGATCTCTTTTTGCAAAGTAAAACTGTTGCAGCAAGGAGAGTAATTTCCAACTTGTGTTTCCACAGTGGCTGTTCTAACAGGATTCTATTGCTAGGCCTCTTAACTAACAGTCAGGAATTATTACTAACGAGGAGTTAATAACACAGGAAGGAAAAGCCATTGGGAACAATCAAGTGGAGAATTTACATTCTGGCGCACTAAAAAACCCCAGGGATGTGAAACAGACGTGCAACGTTAAGCATCGCTCTCGTTTGGTGGAGTTCCAGGAGGGGTGGAAGTTAAAACGCCTCTGCTCTCCCGGGGCCTCCCGCCACGTCAGGCTGCGGCTGGGGGGACACGCTGGGGGGCACAGTGCCGTGTGTCTCCACAGCCCCACCGCAGCGCCCTGTGTCCCCACAGCCCCACCGCAGCACTTCGCCGTTCCCCGAGACGCAGAGACCCTGGTGCTGCAGCACGACGGGCTGTTAGCAACTCCTCTGCCCCCCCACTCGCCGCAGCCCCGTCCCGCTCCCGGCCAAGCTTCCCACCGCCCCCCCGGCGCTGCCCCCGGCTCCCCACCGCTCCCTCAGCCCGCCGCCCCAACGGCTGCACCGCGCGCCGCCCGGACGTCCCACAACGGCTCCTCGCGCCCCTCACTCCCCCCGCCCCGTTTCAGGACGGCGGACAGGGACGCGACGGCGCGGCCGGGCCGGGCCGCGCAGGCGCTCGCTCGCTTGTTGGCTCCCCTTTCCCTTCCCCCGTCGGGAACCCACCGTGGAACTGGAACCGCGCCACTGGCCGCCACGGCTCTATCCGGGTGGCGGCGCTGGCGAAGCCTCCCCGCAGGGTCTTTCCCCCGGCGCCCCAGCAGCCGGCGGCGCAGAGGAGCCAGAGCAGCCGCCACCTCATCCTCGGGCCCCGCCGCCGCCGGCCGCCTCCGCTGCCCCCCCGCACCCCCCCCCAGCGGCTCGCGCCTCCGCGTCACGTGACCCGCCACCCCTCTAGGTTACAAGCGGGCGCGGGACAGGCGAGCGGGAGGGCAGGAGTGGAAGGACAGCCAATGGGGCCGCGCGCGAGGGAACGCGCCCACCCTGGGGGCGGGGCCGAACCATCTGGCCCCGCCCCTGCCACCGCGTCCGCTATTCTGCACCTCCCCAGCCGCAACGTGTCCGTTGCTGGGTTCGGCCGTAAGTTGAGACCCAGCGTCGTAAAAGGCGACGGTCGCCGTTGAAGGCGGAGAGAGAATCTCAGCCTCTTCGTACGGCGTGCTTGGGGTGCTGCCGCTCGCTTCAGAGGCGGCGAGCGCCTTTGCTCGGACGCGCGGGGAGGGGGGAAGGCGTTTCTTCACGTAGGCTCTTGCCGCCGCTGCGGCCCGGGCCCTCAAACGCCGGGAAGGACCATGGCCTCGGTGCCGTGTTGCGCATGCGCAGAGGCGGCGCGAGCCGGCGGAGGCTGAAGGGCAGCCGCCGTAAAGCGCCGGCGATGTCGGAGTCGTCGGTCTTCGAGAAGCGGCTGCTGGTGACGGGTGGTGCGGGGTTCATGTGAGTGGCGGCCTCGCCTCTCTGCTGGGCCGGGCGGGGGCCGTGGGCCTTCCCCTTGGGGGAGCAGGCGGGACGCAGCGGGCAGGCGGGGTCCCGCGGTGCCGCCTCCCTTGCCCGCTTCCTTGCCTCTGTCCTGGGCCGGTGCCGTGGCGCCTCTGGCTGGGGTCGCGTTCGCTCAGGCGCAGGCAGCGGCGGGCGCAGCCGTTTCCGCAGCCCGGGTTTGCCGTGGAGTTCGGGGTGGTCGGCGCTGGGGAGCGGGCTGTGCGGCTGCCGGCTGTGCTCTGCCCGCGCTAGCCAGAAGGTGCTCGGTGAAAGGACCTGCCGGCGCAGGGGATCGGTGCTCAGCCTCACCGGGCGTGGCTGTGCTTGGGGCAGGCGGCTGGTTCTCGCCCCCGCTCCTCCCAGTGCTGTGGGCTCCGCTCGAGGCAGGGGCAGTTCGGGCCCATCTTAACCCCGAGCTCCGAGACTGGAGCTGTGGGGGGACTGCGCCACACCCCCAGCTCGGGGACTGGCAGTGTGAGTAGGCCCTGCTGAACCCGAGCTCTTGGGGTGAGGTCCTTGCATGCAAGACTGTACCAAAGAGAAATGCCACCTGGTAAGTCTGGCTGTCACTGCTTCTAGCACCCTTCAGCAGTGCGGGAGAGCTGTGTGTTGAGAGTCAGTATGGCTGGTTAGGAGCGTCGACTGTTTATTTCCCCCTGATATCTAATGTATCGACACAAGAGCATAGAAGTGTTGTAGAATGGCAACTGAACGTAGAATATAACAGTTTTTTTAGGTGGATGTGAGCACTGTTGCTTTCTTCTGTTGTAGCATGAACTTTTGGTCAGATTTTTAGTTTCTTAACAGTATGCTATGGTGGTTTGGGTGGATTCACCTTTTTGGCTTGCACCTTGCAGCCAAACACAGCCTGCTTTCTCACCCTTCCCTCAACCTCGCCCAGGGAGTAGGGGAGAGAATTGGAAGGAAGAGGGCAAGGAACTCATGGGTTCAGATAAAAACTAATTACTAAAATGATGATAACAACAGTGATAACAGAATATGCAAATGAACAATGCACAGTGCAATTGCTCACCGCCCGCTGACCAATGCCTGGCCCGTGCCAGCCAGTGATCCCAGAGCAGAGACAGTCCCAAAACCAAAACCCTGGAAGAACGATCCCTGAGAGAATACCCCTGATTTCTGGTCAGCCCTGGATAATATATTAAACATGATGGGATATGATATGGAATATTTCATTGGCACATCCCAAATGCCAGTTTGGGGTTTGCTATTCACTGCGCTTCTCCCTCCTGGTCCTAGTGCAGCTGTGAACCAGCCAAACATGGTGGCCTTGAGCTCCAGCAGTAACTAATAACGTCAGTACTTTTATCAAAATTCCTCTCATAACAAGTCTTACACTGAAACTAAAACACAGCTATTCTAACTATTAAGAAGAAAATTAACTCTATCCTAGCAAAGCCAGGACGTATGCTGTTATGGTCATTGTCAGTAGAATGATGTTGGCATATCTTAAAATGTATCTGTGAATTCCTCTTTTGTCTGTCTTGAGTACAGCCCCTCTTTCCCTAAAGCCTTTTGATATCGCTAAAATTACTTGTAATTTGTCATCAGTTACCTTAAAGCTAACTATGTAACTATAAAATATGTTTTTCTTATCTCCTGCAGTGCTTCACATGTGGTCGTCTCTCTTGTGAAAAACTATCCAAACTATCTGATTATAAATCTAGATAAGGTGAGTAGCTTGTTTTCTGTCTTGAAATGGAAAACTGTTTTGAATTACTTTTGATGCAGTCTATAGCATGTTGAAATTTATATGGGTTATTGTTGTTTCTTAATTTTTTTAACTACCCATTTGTTCCTGTACAAAAACCCAATCAGCTGCTGTTCCTGTGCCCACCACAAATAATTATTTGCACAAAAGAGGAAGCTTTTGAAGTTCTAAACTTCTGTTTAAGAGTTTTTGCAATTAGAATTTATTTGAGTTTTATGGTTTTAAATCGTCATGTCTGCTTGCAAAATAGCTTGTCTTTTGAAATAAGTTTTTACTTTGTTCTCAAACTTTGTGGTGATTAGGCTGGATCTGAGTTAGTTCATTTCCTTTCACAAAGCCTGCTTAATTACATTGTGTGGATATTTCTGTTTAGCTCGACTACTGTGCAAGCTTGAAGAATCTTGAAACTGTCTCTGAGAAGGAAAACTACAAGTTTATACAGGTGATAAAGCCTTCTCTTCTGGTAAACTTGACTTTTTACTGATTTTTATGCTTTCATATCAAGGTAATCTGATCTCCAGAGCTCCCCCAACTAGAAGCCACTGCTTCTATTTATGATAAGGTTTAAATTACTTCTACTAATTCATTATTGAGAATGAGTCTGTGTACACAGTATGCCAATGTATGTGATAGTCAGATGGACATAACAGCATTTACTTCATCTGTTTACCTTATTAGTAGACTTCATATTTGTGGTGGGTTTAGCTTGGCTGGCAGCCAAACACCACATAACTGCTCGCTCATCCTCCCCTGCCTGGGAAATGGGGGAGAGAATCAGAAAAGTGGGAGAACTTGTGGGTTGAGATAAAAAGAATTTAGGAATTGAAATTAAATGAAAACAAAAATAATAATGATAATAACAGTAATAATGGGATGTACAAATGACTGATGCACAGTGCAGTTGCTCACTACTTGCTGACCAGTGCTCAGCCCATTCCTGGATAGCGATCCCAGGGCAGAGACAATCCCAAAACCACAGTGATGGAGCGGGGAGAGAGAGAGAGGGAGCCCGAGAGATCTGAGAGCTTTCTGGTCAACCCTCATTTATATACTGAATATGACAGTATATATGATATGGAATATCCCATTGGCATATCCAAATGACAATTTGGGTTTGCTAATTTACTATGCTCCCTCCTGAGTTTCTTTTGCACCTGCAGACTAGAAAGACATAAGAAGTTTGAATGTCCTTGTTTTTTCTTAGCAACAACTAAAAACATCAGTATATTATCAGCATTCTTCTCATAACAAATCCCATACTGAAACCAAAACACAGTGCTGTTCTAACTACTAGGAAGAAAATTAGCTCTATCCCAGCTGAAACCAGGACAATATTTCACCCATACAAGTCTGTGACAATGTGCAGTATGTTCTATGTATTACATGAAGTGTCTTTTGAAAGTTGATATATTTTATTGTATAATAAAGGCACAGAATTTGTAAAAGCCTGATTGTGGAGATGAGTAGTTTTAGGGACGATTGTTTCATTTTTGATGGGTAGTATGAAGAAGATAGGTTCAGCTTTGGTTCCTCCATGCTTCTGTGATTCCATCTGAGATTTTCCACCTTCAAACACTGCCACTTGTCATGTTCAGTTGTGTGCAGCACACTCTTTCTTGTTCTGTTGGCACTAGACATCAGGCTGTGTTCTTGCTTTTGCTGCTGTTAATGCTGTGTAGTTCATGGTTTTTTTGGGACAGGGTCTCATGGGAACATTCAAAGTATGCCTTATCATTAAAATTTTTTTTCCAATTAAATTAGTTTATTGTTTCCACAGTTTTATCTTCAGACAGGAGATATATTTTGGTATATTGTTCAGATAAACATTCTAACTACTGGGTTTGTATGCTGAGGTTCTTCCCCTCTGTGAAAGTTAGTACTGATGTGGGAGGTCTCTGTCTGGCTGGGCTGCCTGAGGTTGCAGGACATCAGAGAAATGCATATAGCTTAATTTTCTGAAATAGCAACTTTGGGGCAGCTTTATCAGAGGTAGTAGATGTAAGTTAAACATATCTCTTAGGTTAAGGCAAGGTAAGGAACTGAACTTGTCCTCACCTGTTTGGTGACCTCCATGGCTGTTTACATTTTTGTAAACCTGGCTCTTTATTTCAGTAAGTGACTATCTCTGAGCTGCTGGGGTAGAAGTTGCATGAGAGGAAAGGGGATGTTTAGTAAGCAGGTTGTTTTTCCTGATGTTTCCATTATGTGATGTAAATTGTATGAATGCTGTAGAAAAGCCTTGTTACCTGCATATATATTAACATTTAATTGCTGGGGATAGCACAGAGTTCTAGAAGGCATCATGTAAACAGCCAGATCCTTGTGTGAAGCAGAGGAACAGTAACAAGGAATACTGCAGCTATGCTGCTCCTGAACTAGAGTAGAAATATGTTCTCGCAAAACTTACACCACTATAATTAATTCCAATTTTTCAGGTTTTGTTTGGTGTTTTTTTGGTGTGGTGGTGGTTTTGTGTTGTTTTTTTGTTTGTTTGTTTGTTTTTAAGGAAGGTTGATCAGAGCCTAATATGCAGCTGGTATGCAGCCAAGTGGTTTATACTGATAGGGAAAAAGCCCTATGATGGACAAGCCCTAGGATTAGAACTGCAAGGCTGTTACTGGCTTTAGGAGAGAGCAGGAAGAATAAATGCTGTAGTGGTGCTATAGAATAGAAGTCTATTTTGGAAGCTAGAGAAATTTGCTTATAGGGCTGCATGAAGGATACAGTTTTATCAGTTTCTGTTGTTGCTCAGCACAGATGTATCGAGTTTGAATTTAAATTTAAAAAAAAATTAATAATTGTGACCAAAAATAATATATGAGCCTGAAGTATTTACTGGAGTGTTTCAGTTCTGTTGAGCGATGAGAAATAGGAAAATCAGTTTATCTTCCTCCCATTTCTGATGTACAGTACTTTTTGAGGCTGTTGTTCAGAATTGTTGCTTGAGAACTTCTTAAAACGTAGGTGCATATGAACTATTTTTAGTTAATTACTTTGTTATTGAAAATACAAAAGTCTTCCTCCCTAAGACACCTCTTCTCAGGTCCTATCTTGTTTAAGTTGAGCCAACAGATAAATATCAAAAGCTTTTTCTCAGCTTGTATTTTCCTTTAGAAGCTGCTGTTGCTTTTATGTCAAACTAAAGAATGGCTTGTGCTTCGATGCTTGACTCTTTTCTAAATATATCAATTTAAAAAAAGATAAGTTACCAGAGCAAACTCTAAGAACCAAAATCCTTGCAAGACACCCAACCATCTATTTTGACAGAAGTGGAAATCCATTTTGACTTTTATAATGCCACGAGGTGTCACTATCCGTTAGCCAGATGCCAGCAACTCTCTTCCTTGCTGTGGGAGCTTGTTGTTTCAGCCTCAGCATTCAAGCTACACACTATACTTCTGTTGTGTATATTTTGGGGGTGATGCTATTTCAAATGTTAAATAATAATATAAATCCTGATATAAGTTTTGTTGAGGCTGTTGCTCAAAAATGTATGAAATTTATATCTGGTCTTATTTTAGACATGGCATTGATAAATTGCCCAACACTCAGTTTGTAGTGTTATTTGTATCCTATAGTTCCTTTTTAATGGTTTGTTATGTGACCCTTGGTACAAAAGAAAACTTACTATTTTCTATCAAAAGTAACTTGTTAATTTTTTCTTTTTTCTGTTTAGGGAGATATTTGTAAACCTGATTTTATAAAACAGCTCTTTGAAACTGAGAAAATAGATATAGTCCTTCATTTTGCAGCCCAAACACATGTAGGTGAGCATTGTTTCATGTTTTAGTATTATTTTCCATGAATATATTTGTTTGAAATGTATATGGATTTTTTTCCTTTCACTTAAAGCTTGTCTCTACAAACTACATGATTCAAGGTCTGTTGACCTCTCTGACTTGAAGGGTTTCACAGCCTTAGGTAGAAAAGTGCTTCATCTGACTTGTCTATTTTCATTGTGCATAAATGGTAATGCCTTTTTTTTTTTTTTTTTTTTTTTTTGCATTACACTTAAATTCCATCTAGACACACATGTAACTGAGAGTGTACTGGTGGAGTCATGAAGACAATGGACAAAGAGTTTGTACTTAGTCTTAAGTTTTTACTTGACTGGCTCCAACCTTTCAGGAAAAAACAGAGCATGGAAGCTGAAGCATGAGGGGCATAGCTCCCTTCAGAATCCTGCCTGGATTCTAAAATGAGAGAATGAATTGCATTTGAAAATGCCTATTTCAGATTGCCACTCTTCAGCAACACTGCTAATGAGAATATCCCTACCACACTCCTTTCACCATGAGAAGAATTCCTGGAAGAATTCTCTGGGAAAATACTTAGCAGAATTGTCAGATCTGATATGCACAAAGTCATTAGGTCAGTGGGACAATTCTAAGAATTAAAACAGGTGCTAGTTAATTATCAGTAATAAGTATATATTACTGCATCTTACAACTGGTTTTGAGTTATACTTTTCTTGCTGAGCTTGACCCTTCCTAGTGGAGAGGGAAAGCAGTTATGCTGCCACTTAAATAAAGTTCGATAATGCTCTTTCAGACGGAACTGTCCATAGCCAACAGACTTTTGCTCCTGATTCCAGCCTTTTCTTGAGAGCAAGGATTTTGTCTTCAAGTAAGAGTAGAAAGTGTCTTCATTTAATAATGACCTTGGTATCTGACAAAGAACTGGTGATAATATTCCAGTCTGTATTGCAGCCTCTAATACTGTGGTTTGATAGGAAGCCATATCTGGCCTAAATTTAATCAGAATTGTCTGATTTATTTTTTTTTTTTTTTAATGTAGATCTTTCATTTTGGCATGCCCTGGAATTCACCTATGTGAATGTTTATGGCACTAACGTGCTGGTTGCTGCTGCACATGAAGCCAATGTGGAGAAGTTTGTCTATGTTAGTACAGATGAAGTGTATGGAGGCAGCACTGATGAGGTGAGTTTGAAAGCATGTGAGCATTTTTCTAGCTTTGCTTGCTTTTAATAGTGAAATGAGTCTAACTTGCCTTGGCCTCTGTAAATGTGTGACATTTGAGCTATTTCTGACAATACTGGAACTTGTGAACAAGCACTGGTTGTTTCTAGAAAGCTGAGAATCAAAATTGTCCTGAAATTTTTTTGTAGCATGTTTTACATTGAACAAGTATTACCTAAAGCAGTGAGATGGGTTCATTGATGACACGTGAATGCTCCTCAGAGATAGTATCAAAGGAATGTATTATACAAATTTTGCCTTGGAGCATTCATGAGACACCAGTAATGCACACAGTATGTTCTTTTTTCTTTCCTTTTTAAAAAAACCCCTTTTTTTCCTGCCTTGACTATAAACTTGACAGGCAGGGAACTAATTTTATATTCTAATTAAAATACTAACGGAACTGTAGGTACTGACAATTCAGACAGGAAACAATTCCTGTAGTACTGGAAGAAATATGCAGATATTTCTTGTTGTTCTGTGGAAATCTTTCTGATTCTTGGCAAGTTATGCCTGACCTTAATTCAGGAAATGTAATTTAGCTCACTAAAAAGAGAAATTATGCATGCTTGTCTTTCTAAAATTGTAAATAACAGCCAAGGAGTCTTGTGCCATAGTCCATGAAAATATTAATTCATTTCAGAAGTTGTGTGCACTTTCTTATTGTTGCAATGTCTTTATAAATTTATTCAACACAGCTTTAATGTGTAGAGTTTTATGATACCCAAGGATGCTGTTTTCCTGCATGGTCAGTGATTTGGCTGAGATAACTTTAAGTGAACAACTTCTGTGTCTGGGCCTTGAAAAGAGCATTTCCATTTAGTCTGATTTTTGGTCTCTGCAAATCATAGTAGAAGTTCTTGAAGAGGTTTTTTTTCAGTGGGAGGAGATGAAAAAGTAAATCGGGGTCAAATTTCTGAGGCAAAGGTCAGAAAGAGCAGTGAGTCTTAATCATGTGTTAAGGTGGTTGTTACGAATTGCACCTCAGGCAAGGTAGAATCCCTTCTTCCTTTGGTTAATTTTTGTATTTTTTTTTTTCTCTCTAAGGAA
Source organism: Caprimulgus europaeus (assembly GCA_907165065.1). The sequence goes on from OU015523.1 coordinate 72,028,069, forward strand.
GAAGTAGATGGAAGTGGCAGAGTAGCAATGGAACAAGTCAGAATTGTTGAAGCCTTGCTTTGGAGGGCTTTGGGTTGAAATTCTACTTTGCTTTTAGAAATAAAGTTTATAGGAAAGGGAGAATGGTCCCCTCTTATTCAGAACTGAAAGGTCGATTTGCTAACAGTGGTGCAATGGTGCTCTGAGGCCATATGACCCTGAAAAGGTTTGAACCTCCCTGTGGCAACAGTGATTATTTTACAAGGTAAAAGTCTAAGAACCTGCTACTGTGAGGCACTCTAGTATATACTTCTAGATATATATATATCTAATATATACACTATACTGCTAGAAGTATAAAAATACTACTGCTGGTGTTCTGGCCACCTCCTGTGTTTGATGAATAGACTGTCTTGTTATTGGTCTTCTGCTGCAAGTGGAAGGGTGACTTTGTCAGGCTGGTGTGCTTAGATATTTAGGGATTTTTGTTTCAGTTGTGACTTTAAGACTTATCTGGGCAAAAGAAATGCAAATTTTTCTTTTCATTTTAGGAATTTGATGAATCCTCGCCAAAACGTCCAACAAATCCCTATGCCTCCTCTAAAGCAGCTGCAGAGTGTTTTGTTCAGTCTTACTGGGAAAGGTACCAAGTAAGTTGATGCAAGCTTCAAAAACTCTGAAGCCCATACTTAAGTGTCTGTATTATGTATATAAAAGTATCTTAAAAAAAAAAAAAATCAGTACTAGTCCACATGGTGCCACCTCTTTCCTGGTGGCAAGTCTTGTAGTTTGGATGTTTTGAAGGATGCCTACGAATTATTGGTGGAGACACATTGCAAGACAGTGGGGAGAGGTGAATTGTTTTTAATTTTTTTTAAATGTGAACTGTAATGTCTAAAAATATTCTTTGATAAAATGTAAAGAGAACACTAGCAATTTAGAAAGACTAAACTTGAAGGAAATATGTTTATACAGAAGTAGAAAATGTAAAATTCAAATTGTGCTAAGACTAGGCTTATTGAAATTAAAAAAAAGAAAAAAAACCCCTATTACTCAGATTTGTTTAAGCAAAAATATTTAAATTTTTCAGTACTTTGGTCTTTTGCCCTTGGCATGTCCTTCTGCAAAGTTGTTTTTGACATAAAGTTGACTTGAATAAGATGTCAGTGACTGAGACATTTTCTTGGAATAAGAAGTAGTAAGCCAGTCTCCAGTCAACCAGGTACATGTACGTAGTGTCCTGTGGTGGTTCTGTAGCAGGGCTGCGAGATGACAAACGTGTCAGTTGTGGTGCTTTTAACGGACTGAGAGGCTGGAGGCCCTTGCCTGTTTGACAGAGGTAGAGATGGCTTAATTCATTAATGTTGGTAAGGGCTTGCAGATCTTTGAATAAGCCCTGTGGGTGTGTCAGTTTATTATTTGTTGATTGGCAAGAAACCTACACATTTTTACTGGTGTATATTTCCTTATGTAAACAAATGCATGTTTAATGCTTTTCAGTTCCCAGTTGTTATCACACGGAGCAGTAATGTTTATGGACCACACCAGTATCCAGAAAAAGTAAGTTAAACCTAAGTTTTACTCTGAGCTTCCGTATACCATAATTCAGGGTTACAGTGATGTTACTTTTTTCTCATAAGAATGGACTGTCTTTTTGGGAAAAAAAAAATTAAAAAAAGCATCTTTCAAGTATTATTTGTCCACGCTTACCTGTGACTATATATTTTGATCTCACACTAACATGTCTTACCATACACACAAGGAACAGATGTTTTTTGGTTGTCAGTAAAGCACAAGAGGTTTCTAGTTATTTATGTGAATTTTACTACAATGACTTTGCTTTGTAATTTTTTTTTTTTTTTAGTTGTCAAAGGATGTTTAACTGCCCTATGTCTAGTAGGCTTGCCCCACAAATTACATTATCTCACATGTCATGTGCTGGAATTAGGAATATTTAATATCAAAGGTAAACATTTCAAAGTAAACTGAGAGAGCAGTATGTTTGGTATAGAAAGAGATGTTCCAACCTGTACAGAAAATAAGTAAGGTGAAGCTATAGCAATCAGATATATGGTGAGAAGCAGCACAGAGTGACTTGCTCTTTGCATGTGTCCGTACGTACCTTGCAGGGTAACTACTTAACGTGGTTATTCGTGAGAGAGAGTTGCCTGTGTAGGTGATACCAAGATCTGCTATGCCAGTGAATGGAAATACATTGGCGTGATAGTGATAATCATATGCACTGTTTGGAGCTCAGAGCTTGTGTGAAATGTAGCTATATTTTGCAGTTCTAGTGAGATATTTGTTAATTTTAATTGCTTTTTATGGGGGGAGGCTTTGTGTTTTGTTTGGTTTTTTTTGTTCTTGTGGTTTGTTTGGGGTTTGTTTGATTTTGGGTTGTAGGTTTTGTTTTGTTTTCAAATACATTTATATTTGCCCTACATTATTGCAGATGGATAAGCAATGTTTTTTAAAATATGTTTTTCACTGATCTGTAGTTGGGGAAATGCCTGGCTGCAAGTTGCATGATGTTGGATGTATATTCAGGGAATGTATCACTACTTACTTGCTTTCAGTTTATATATATATATGTATATGTATATACATTCTTCCTCGAGTATTGAGTTTTAGCTACTGCTAAAACCACAATACTAGGCTAGATGCATCTTTAGTTTTACCTAGTATGTCTGTTCCTATGCTGAGAGTAGCAAGTTAATGAAATTAAAAGAATTGGAGTAGCTTTCTAGTGGCTTCAGTTTAAAAACTTTAGTAGCAGGGCCAGGTGTTCTGAAGTTTCTGGGACATAATGAATGGATCTAAGCCTGTTGCTGAACATAACATTGTAGATGTTTATGCTGCAAGCTAGTGGCCATCACTTAATCCACATTTACTTACCTGAAATGCTCTCTTGGTTCCCTTCCAAATGTAGCTATTTTAATGACTCTTACTTTTTGGCTGTAGATTTACTGGAACTTGCTGGATGTTTAACCATGTTCTAAACTGTTTGCAATAGTCATCCCTAGTTAGACTCTAGTGCACTTCTGTGTGCAAAGTGTAATGGAACCCTTTTCTTTTGTAAAAGTGTTATATTTGTAACTGCTGATTTGTAATGGTGGAGCAGAGAGATAAGCTTTACAACACAATAGTTATCTAGTCTTAACCCCCCCCCCCCCCCCCCCCCAACAAAACAAAAACAAACAAACAGCTTCACACAAATACCTTGATTTCCTGTGAACTTCAGAAAAGACAATATGGTGTAAAAGTTACTCTGCTTATACCAGGATAAAAGAATTCTTGCAGTTTCTAGGCTTGATTCATAGAGAACGTAAAAGAATTTAAAGGGTCTTATTAAAATACTTAATGATACTTGCTCATGAAGCCCCATGTTCTTTGCAGAATAACAGCTTCTAAAATAGCAGAGTGATGTTTTTTGTTCCATTCCTTAGGTTATTCCAAAGTTTATATCTTTGTTGCAACACAACAGAAAATGGTATGTGACTTGCCTTTTTGTGTGTTTTGTGCTATAAAACTGTAATTGCAGTTATAAATAAATGATATAGTTTGCAAAATGATAATTTCAGAACTAAGTTATTAATTGCTTATTTTAATAATAGGATTTATTTAAAAAATTGAAGGATTATTTGCATGTTGGTTACTTAAGGTACCTTCAGGTAACTGCTAACAGCAAAACTGCTTAAAACACAGACTAATAAATTGAATGCTTTTATTTAAGAATTAACAAAAATTTCTTGCATTTTCCTGGTTTTAAGCTGCATTCATGGTTCTGGACTTCAAAGAAGGAATTTCCTTTATGCAACTGATGTAGTAGAAGCATTCCTTACTGTCCTGAAGGAGGGGAAGCCAGGTGAAATTTATAACATTGGAACTAACTTTGAGATGTCCATTGCCCAGCTTGCAAAGGAGTTAATCCATTTAGTGAGTAAAGAGTTATGTTGCTTTTCTTTACCAGTCATTGCACATATGAAAAATTCTACTATAAACCTTTTGTAGCTACAAAAGAGAGAGCTTTGGCTTGTGGTGGGTCTTAGAAGATAATGTTAGCAGGAGTGTGTTACCTTTTCCGTGGCAGCTGTACAGCGTGTTTGCAGTACAGGCTGTCGTGTGTTGCACTGCTCTATCAGTTATTCTGACTGGGACATAAATGGAATAATGATTAAATGCTATTTGGTAGGGCTTTTTTCATGCTGTCTGCTTCAGTTTTGGTCTGAGAATGTGGCACTATTAATATCTAACAATTTGGTTATGAGTGGTTAGGCAGTGCTTGGATAAAGGAGAGTCTTGGAATTGTTCTAGATAGTTTTGATAATTTCAGTAGTTTGAAAACTCAAACAAAAGACCATTTCTGTTTGTGTGGTGTTTTTTAGGGTTTGTTTGGTTTTGGTTTTTTTTTTAGCAGACTTAAATCTTGACAAAAATACCTATTTTTAAATGTATGGTAACACAGTGTAAGGTGGGGAAGGTGATTTTTGGTTTTTGTCTTGACAGATAAAGAAGACCAGTTCAGAATCTGAAATGGAGCTCTGGATGGATTATGTCAAAGACAGGTAAGAAAATAATGAACCATATGCAGGATTGCTCTATTCTGAAGGTAATAGTAGTTTTGCCAAGTATCTTTTCATGAAGGAGTTTCTCCTCTGCAGGAGGAGACATCTATGGTCTGTACAGAAGACTTAATAGAAAAACAGGAGTTCCATTTATATTTGGATTTTTAGGTCAGAGTATATGTCTTGAAGGGGGAATGTGTAGTGCTAATCTGTCTGTCTTCAGACTTCCTACTACTGAATTCTCCTCTGGGAAAAGGACAGGTTTTACACAGTAGCTTAACCTTTTCCTAAGGGTTGTTTAGATAGTTTATTCAGTACTTTGTATTCAACATCACTTGAGTGAGGTGAATTCCACCATCACAGAATCACAGAATGTCAGGGATTGGAAGGGACCTCAAAAGATCATCTAGTCCAATCCCCCTGCCAGAGCAGAAACACCTAGATGAGTTCACACAGGAAGGCGTCCAGGCGGGTCTTGAATGTCTCCAGAGAAGACATTGTCCCTGGGCAAACACTAACACTAAATCATCTCTCATTTAGTGTTAGTATTTTGACATTAATGTGACTAGTTCAGGTCTGGATGCCCTTTATAAGGTAGGATCTGCTCTCCACAAGCAGAGTGTAGTTCATTTCAGATTCCTACTTTAAGCTGGAACTGCTGTCGCAAAAGTAGATGTAAAACTGTGAGGTGCCAAAGTTAGGGCGGTGGCAAAAATGGTTAGCTTTTATAAATGCACTTTTGCTGTGTGTTTCCATCCTTAATTTCAGGCTTGGTTTGGCTCTGTTCTTTTACCTCCATTTCCTTTCTGCAGCAACAATGAGTCTCTGCTTACTTTAGATACCACTTTCTTTCTCCAGAGTGATTAGAAATGACGTATCTGCTGATAGCAGTTAAGTGTTTTTATAACCTTTAGAATTCTCACTTTCTGTTCACATTTGGATTGTTATCATGGCAACTGAAGTGTCTTTAAATGTGCTAATTTTTGTTTTTAAAAGGAAGTCTTCTTCAGAATCCTATCTGAGTGTATTGCAGAACTTGGAACAAATTGCCTTTGGCTCACATGATGTGAGTGTCCAGTAGGTCTTGGTGTAATTCAGATTGAGATGTTTCTTCATGTGTATTGGGCCCTGACTGCTAATGTTTAAACATGAATGGGCTTGGGAAAACTAACCACGTAAGAATACATTTCAAAGAATATTGATGCCTTATAAAAGATTCTTAAGATACCTACCTAATGATTATTTAATTCTATAATGAGCGATTAAAGGTCATGGGGGGTGCTTGCTGTGGAAAAATTAGTTCTGCTTCTGCTTGAGATTAGCATGTTTTAATAATGGTGATAAGTAGCTGGTTTCTATCTGCACATGTAGCTTAACTGTTGAGTATGGGAGTGCCAGTAGTGCAGGAATGCTAAACTAGACTGCCTCACTGCCAGACTGCGGAAGTGAAAATCTGTGCTGTGCTTGACTGTAGGGAATCTCTTTCTGGGATTCTACATATCAGTATCACTAAGTTTGTGTAGCTAATGAGGCGCTGTAATGACAATGCTTTGGAAGTCTATGTATTTCAAATCTGAAATATGTAAAAAAATGTGAACAATATGAATGCTGATGTTGGGAAAACACTGGCTTGCGTAGTGACTGTCTGAAGAGTTGCAAATATGCTGATTTGCACAATTGCATTGGCAGTGATTTGAGTTTTGTGTTCGTTTTTGTGCTAATAAGATATTAATTCATGTTTATTCTAGTCAATTCCAAGTAGTTGACTGTAGAAACTGAGTTGTGTTGTAGCTGCACTCAGCTGCTGTGTATTTTTTGAAGGCAATATAATCTGTTCATGTTGATGGGAATTTTCAAAATGGAAGCATACCTAGTGTTGGTTTGATAACAACATGAGGTACTGCCTCTCTAGTTAATGGAAAAATCTAATCAAGTTGTTTTCCATGTGCATTTTATACTTCCTCAGACCTACCAATGACCTGAGATACCCAATGAACTCAGAAAAAATGCACAATTTAGGATGGAGACCTAAAGTGCCTTGGACAGAAGGAATAAAGAAAACAAGTAGGACTGATCCCTTTTATACTAATTGATTTAAAAGTGATGGGAGAAGGGAAAGGAGGGAGAACAGGTATATAGGTTAGTTAATGAGAAGCTAAAGGGAATGAATTTAACACTGTAACTTTAGATAAAACTGACTGCTTTTTAAGTAGTGAATTTACCTGATTAAGAAAAAAAAAGGTTAATCACAAAGTAGCATCGGGTACTAGAGTGAATTACTTTTTATACTAGAATAAGTCTTGCATAAAGTATTTATAAAATCTAAACTAGATTAAAAAAAAAAATAGATTACCTTTTTTGTAATTAACTATTAGCATGTTGTTAGTCTTATGATATGTGTGGAATATTTGAATTTCCCTGTTATCTCTGGTCTACTTGATTAATCAGTTTTCTCTTTATACTAGTTGAATGGTACAAAGAAAACTTTCACAACTGGAAAAACTCAGAGGCAGCTCTGGAGCCCTTTCCTGTGACAGAGCCGTTTGCACAGCTCAGTGGTCCATAGGGTGGCAGAGAACCTGAAGGAGTTTGTTCTACCTCATACGGTCTTTTCTTCAAAGCCTGCAATGAAGTGGCCACACTGAACTCTTAATGTATTCAAGATACATGAACCATGGATACAGAACCGCGGTACAGCGCAACTTTGGAGGGGTTTCAGCACTTTATAACTCCCACCTGTTAATTTCAGCTTTTGGTGCAATACTATATTCTCACTAGGTATTGATTTCAAAGAACTGTACAGGGTGAAGAATATTTATAATGCCATAAATTAGTGTAACTGATGTAAAACCTGCCTTATTAATTTAGAATAATTAATTGCCATTATAGCTTTTGTGACTTTCATTGAAATTTGTTTTAGTTCTGGAATTGTTCATCTGTCTTAGTCTGTTCTTACAGTGTAGTTATTATTTTTGTCATTTCAAATAATTGTTTTTTATTTTTAATCAAGGGGAAAACGGCTTTGTTTTCTGGAGAGTATAAATCAGTTGATAAAAGCTAGATACAGCACTCATGGTTCAGTCCTTTTCTCTCTTGGTGCACTATTGCCTTCTGTAGATGACTGATTAAACTGTTATCTACTCTGTGGCTTTAAAGGCCCTTTTTTAAGGGAGTGTTGAGGGAAAGTGTCAAGAAGCAGCAAGTGTTCTCGCTGAGATTTCCAGAAGCATTTACTTAAACTTTGCTCTGTTTTAGATATTAATCTTTTTACTGTATTACTGTCTTTTACATGTTAACTTCCTTTTCTTCATTAATTGCAACAAACTTGAAGTACTGTTTAACACAGTTAATGTTCCAGTGATGTAATTTCCTGTGTTATGAAGGCTATTTATGGAGAAAATTTTTAAACACTTTTCCTGTGAATTTTGGGTTGTAACACCTTATTCAATGCAGTGCTCCACAATTTTTTTTTTTTTGTGACAAACATTTTAAAGATGAAACAATATTTGAGTTTTAATGTAAAGTTTGGGAGGAAACCTTAATTCTATAAATATGTCAATCTTTTTTCAAAGTTGATTTAGTAATAAAAGTTACAGTGTAACTGGTTTCTCTTAATTAAGTAAACAAGTTTAAAAAAATAGTCTGTTTTTAATATGTTGGTTAATTTTTTCAGGATACAGGAAGAACTATCCTTGCAGACATGGAAGGGAAAACTTCTTGGTTTTATCACTTCAGCTTTTATACTTGGCACAGTCCCTGACTCTCCTGTTGCCCCCGCATAGAGCTGCAGAAGCATCCAGCTAGGATGCTGTGCTGTACTGGGAAATTGGTGCTACTTTTCAAGTCTCTCAGAAACAGGGAGTTAACTCTGAAAACACAAGTACGTGTGGAAGTCCTTTCCTAATTCAGAAGAATGGAGTTTGGGTGTTTGTCGCTGCTAGAGTTTTGGTAGTAACAGAAGATAAAACTTAATAGTACTGGTCCCACTGGGCTACAGGTAGTGGTGTGTTTGGACACACAGCACTCTCTGCTTCATCACACTTCTTGTGTGTTGCACAGTGCTGTTGATAAAATGCTACTTTTTGGGTGGTAAGAGTCACCTTAAAAGAAGGGTAAACAGTATCTAGGCTTGCCTTAGCACCAAGTGTGTGTTCTAAGGTCTAGGGCTGTGTTATGAACCATGAGTTTTCTGTGACAAAGTGGGATAATAACACCATGCTAGAATGGCATTGCACTTGTATTTTTTTCAGGTTTCTGATACTTGGTCTGGTAGTTAAAACCTCCACTTGGGAAGGACACAAGTTACAGCACTTAATACATACTAGACTATTACAATATTTGGTTTACCAGATACTTAAGGTTAATCTTCTACTGATGAATCACATTTCATTGTCAAACACACATTGCTGGTAAAATTAAACTATTTTCTTAATTTTTATATTTTCTTGAAAGCTTCCCTAGAATATAGAATTGTTTGGTTGGAAAATACTTTTGAGATCATCGTATCCAACTGTACAGGTCCCCTACACAACCCTATCTCCAAGGACCTCATCTACCTGTCTTTCAAATACATCCATGGATGGTGACTCAACCACCTCCATAGGCAGCCCATTCCAGTGCCTGGGAACCCTTTCAGTGAAGAAATTTTTCCTGACATCCACTCTGTACCTCCACTGGTGCAACTTGAGGCCCTTTCCTCTTGTTCTGTCACTGGTTAACTGGGAGAAAAGACACACACCTGCCTCACTACACCCTCCTTTCACATAGTTGTAGACAGTGATAAGGTCTCCCCTCAGCCTCCTCTTGTACAGGCGTTTAGCTCCCTCAGCTGTTCCTCATGAGACTTGCTCTCCAGCCCCTTCACCAGCTTTGTTGCCCTTCTGTGGACACCCTCCAGCAACAAAATGTCCTTCTTGTAGTGAGGGGCCCAAAACTGAACAAAGTACTTGAGGTGCGGCCTCACCAGTGCTGAGTACAGGGGCACAATCACTTCCCTGGTCCTGCTGGCCACACTGTTTCTGATACAAGCCAGGATGCCATTAGCTGCCTTGGCCACCTGGGCACACTGTCAGCTCATGTTCTGCCGGCTGTCAACCACCACCCCAAGGTCCCTCTAGGCCAGGCAGCTCTCCAGCCACTGTTCCCCAAGCCTGTAGCATTGCAGGGGGTTGCTGTGACCCAAGTGCAAGGCCTGGCACTTGGCCTTGTTGAACCTCATAGAGTTGATTGCAGCCCACTGATCCAAACTGTCCAGATCGATATGCAGGGAGTTACTGGTTCATCTCACTGGTTTGTATTTTGCAGAAGTCAATACTAGAAATTGCTGAACTACTGCAAAGATCTGTTTTAGCTGTATTTATGCTTTCTGTGGCAGCTGTTCTCTGGGTGAGCTGCATGGAAGTATCTTTCACATTTTTTGTGCTGGAATACTGGTAATGTGATGTGTCTTTAAGTTTAGGAATAGATATTATAGATTATTGTTTACTAGATTATTATTCTTAATCTTACAAATAGCTACAGTGTCTTTGAAACATTACAAATCAATTGTGATAATGTTATCAGATCAGAAATACACAGAAAGGAGCAGTGGTGTGTGATTGGTTTATTGAATAGATCTTTTGAAAGTTGTTTTGAATGTTTAGATGCTGAAGATGCAAACTTTGACATTTGTGTGACTGTCCAAACAAGTGATACTACTTGGAGTGGATTTTTCAAAAAGCTCTATTAATTTTTAGTGGAAGCTGTTCTGGTTTAAATGTTTTTGAAGATTTAATCCTTAAAAGTGTTTGAGATTTTTGGCTCGGTCTTCCTACTTTTGTTTTTATTTTTATACATATAACAATAAATACATACACACACATGAAAAAAATAAAGATAATTAATCTAGCTTTTGCTTTGAGCTGCTTTGATGCTATAGATCAGGTTGCCTTAGCAAGTGAGTACTCTGGTAGGAGCATTCCTTCTGCAGGGGAAAATCTTTTTACTGTTAAGGAAAACAGCTTATTTTGCAATTAACCTTCTGGCTTCTGTAGGAAGAAAAGAACAAAGGATCAACTACTGAACTGTTAGTGTGGAGAAGTGTAATGCTTTTAGGTTTTGTATCTCTGTTTTCACATGGAAGATATGGAGACACATTTCTGCAGAAGGCAAAGATAGTGATGCAAAATACTGCGAACACAGCAGTCTTTCAGTCCACTTTTTTCAAGGTTTGTGTCACAGAACAAATTGAGTTAAACCAGTAAGACAGTTACATGGAGTAAATGTCTATGTTCCTTAAATGACTAAAGCTTCTAAAGGAAAAGGGCTGCCCTTTGGCAAAGGGTGTCTATCCAGGTTCCATCATGGACAAGAGGCTCACACTTGAGAAATCACTTGGGGACAGCTCTTTGTTCTGCGTCTCTCTTGGCTGGTTACTGTTGTAGGTTGGATCAGATCTTCAGGAAGCATCTCCTGAAATCCCTTGTGCATTGGGAACAACCAATTTTGCTACCATATTATTTTGGCCTACAAAGCCTGCTGTTCAGTGCATCCCTTGCTAGTAGCGAGGGAAAGAATTTGGAAGACGGTGAAGTGGGCAACTGAGGCAGGGCTGTCTGCACCCCACCTGCCCTGCGAGTCATGGCTGGTGGGGCCTTTGTGTGTGTATCCGTCCTTGCTTTCTCCAAGGCTTTCTCTGGTCTAACCTTGGCACCTGCTTGCTTGCATTGGTATGCTACTTAGCATTAGGGGTGTCAGCTGTGTTTGAAACTGGTTTACATTGTCATAATATGCCTAGAAAACAGTTTTTATTTGTCCACTGTGTCCTTTACTAAATCACAGAATCATTAAGGTTGGAAAAGACCTCTAAGATCATCCAGTCCAGCTGTCAATTCATGACCACCATGCCCACTAAACCATATCCCTGAATGTTATGTCTACATGTTTCTTGAACACCTCCAGGGATGGTGACTGCCACTTCCCTGGACAGCCTGTTCCAATGTCTGACCACTCTTTTGCAGAAGAATTTTTTTCCTAATATCCAACCTGAACCTCCCCTGGTGTAAATTGAGGCCATTACCTCTTGTCCTATCGCTGGTTGCCTAGGAGAAGAGACCAACACTCACCTCACTACAAATACCCTCCTTTCAGGTGGTTGTAGACAGTGATAAGGTCTCCCCTCAGCCTCCTTTTCTGCAGGCTAAACAACTCCAGTTGTTTCAGCTGCTCCTCATAAGACTTGTGCTCCAGCCCCTTCACCAGCTTCACTGCCCTTCTTTGGACACTCTCCAGCACCTCCATGTCCTTCTTGTAATAAGGGGCCCAAAACTGAACACAGTACTTGAGGTGCAGCCTCACCAGTGCCCAGTACAGGGTGAGGATGACTTCCCTGGTCCTGCTGGCCACACTGTTTCTGATACAGGCCAGGATGCTGTTGGCCTTCTTGGCCACCTGGGCACACTGCTGGCTCATGTTCTGCCGGCTGTCAACCAACACCCCCAGGTCCTTTTCCACTGTGCAGTTTTCCAGCCACTGATGTATGAGGGAGGTTATGGGTGAAAAAAAAAAAAAAGTGTTTTGTTTTTTTTTTTCTCTTCCCAATTCCTATTCTGGAGGGTACAAAATAGCAAAAATTCAGTTTCCTATTAGGAGAAAGTTGTGAATAACTTCAGCTGGACTCAGAATGCTCTATTTTGCTAAAACTGTATTCTTATGCTCTTAAAATAGCCATGAAATGCTAATGTGTTTCTACTTCTCAGCAAGAGGAATTTTGATTCAAAAAATAAATTTTGTTGGGGGAAAAAGTGGCAGTTTTATTAAATGTACTATATCTGAGGCTGTACTGTCCTTTTGTTTTTGTTTTGTTTTGCATTGCCTTTAGTTTTTATTTCTATTTCCATTTCCATTTCACCTGGCAAAACAAAAATTTATTAAAATTATGAAGATTAGAATAACCTGTTGGTCCATAGTAGCTCTGATTTGTGTGGTAATGTATGAAATCTCTAAAGTCAATAGTGTTTTGACTTCTATGCGTGTCATCACACATTTAGAGTTTATCGACACCAAAGATCACAAGGTTATGTTAGCTGCATCAGTAGGAGACACGCTCATTAAGTGATTACATCCATCATTTCTCAGCAAAACAATTGTTGCCAGTGGCAATGGAAAATCACGAGAATATGAGATTTTGTATCAGTATGTTAGCGCCCCTCTTTAGTACAATGGTATGTTTTGGTTTTGATTTTTTTTTTAACCTCTCCCAAACTGAAATTTTTTGTTAAAGAGTTTTTGTTTTCAGTCACTAAGTAACTGCTGGCCTAGTCCTCAGCATTTTGAGTTATGAAAATATGTCAGCTCCTGAAGACCATGGGTTGCTCAGCAAAGACTTTCCAAAAGTGGGACAACTTGTGGAAAAATATACTCTAAAAATGAAAGGAAATATCCTGCACACACTCCAGGAACCTCCTAGACTGTTTCCTCTCTGCTGTGTTATATTTCCAGCAGATGTCCGGTAAGTTGAAGTCCCCCATGAGAACAAGGGCTAGTGATTGTGAGACTTCTGCCAGCTGCTTGTCAAATGCCTCATCTGCCTCTTCATCCTGGTTGGGTGGTCTATAACAGACTCCCACCACGACATCTGCCTTGTTATCCTTCCCCCTTATCCTTACCCACGACATCTGCCTTGTTATCCTTCCCCCTTATCCTTACCCACGACATCTGCCTTGTTATCCTTCCCCCTTATCCTTACCCATGACATCTGCCTTGTTATCCTTCCCCCTTATCCTTACCCATAAGTACTCCACCTTATCATCACAATCATTGAGCTCTATGCAATCAAAACACTCCCTAACACACAGAGCTACCCCACTGCCGTCCCTTCCTTGCCTGTCCCTGCTGAAGAGCTTATAGCCATCCATCGCAGCACTCCAGTCATGAGAGTCACCCTACCATGTTTCTGTGATGGTGACCAAGTCATAACTGTCCTGCTGCGCAATGGCTCCCAGCTCCTCCCATTTGTTGCCCACGCTGTGCGCACTGGTGTAGATGCACTTAAGCTGGGCTATCGATTTGACCCCCGACTCTGGCACACCACCCCTAGGACTCCTTCTGCCTGATGGTGGGAGGGTCGGGGATCCTCTGCTACTTGTGAAGTGTCCCCCCCCCGGTGCATTTCTCGCAGGGATGTCAGGGTGTGGCTCCACCAACCTATTTCCATCTCACTATCCCTGATACTCCTTAATCTTGCCACCTCCTCTTTCAGCTCTGCCACCATGCTGAGGAGATCCTTCACCTGGTCACAGCGCACACAGGTGTTGCCCCTGCTGCCCTCCGGTACCAGTGACAAGGTCAGGCACTCCATGCAGCCGGAGACCTGGACGGCTGCATGTCTGTGTGGGAGCTCTCTCTGGGTCACCACATTCCTCCTGGCAATGGCCCTCAGCCGAGTGGAAACCATTGCTGGGTCTCGTTCTGGGAAGGCAATGACCACTAGTTGAATTGGCCTTCTGGAGCGGGGCGGGACGGGACCGCTCCCTGCCCGCGCAACTGCCGCGCCCGGCTGTGGGCCCGCCCTGTTCGCCGCGCTGTTTCTGTGTTAGTGCTGCGTTTGCCTTTGCGTGAGGGCAGGATGGTGTTTGCCGAAGCGGTTCAGGACAGGTAACAACGTCTGTCCGCAGCCACCACACGCAGCCACCGGCCACTTGGTGGGCGGTGCAGAACACGTTACTGACAGCACTTCGGCGTGTGCAACAGAGGAGCCGAAATAGCTCAGTTGGGAGAGCGTTAGACTGAAGATCTAAAGGTCCCTGGTTCGATCCCGGGTTTCGGCAGAAACCTTTTCCTTCCTCTTGCGCCGCCGGGCGGGCTCGAAGCGCCGTGGCGACACACGGTCCGGTCCCCGCTGTGTCCAGCTGGTGGCGGCCGTGTCGCTCATGACACACCGTTTGTGACGCCGCACGCCGAGTCTTACCTGTACTCCACGACCGTTCGTTAGCAGCGTCTGCGGACTGGCTCCCCGGCATCCCTCTGCCGGGGCTGGGTCTGGGATTCCTCGTGTTCCTCCCGCCGCCCATGTCTGCGCTAAATCTGCGTCTCCGTTGGGGCGGACGGGGGTAGTGGTGCCGTTTTACCTCCGTGAAGTGTGCACGCTGATATTTGCCAGCTGATGGCGTGGGTGCCCATGTACTGCTCTGCAGAGCCTCCTGCAGAACCACAGAACGGTGTTGGTTGGAAAAGACTTTCAAGATCAACAAGTCCATCCGTAAACAGTCTGTAGCAGCCCAGCGAAACGGCAGCCTTTGCCATGCCCGCATGTCATATGTGTGGCATGTGCGTGAAAAAAACACGCAGAGGCAATGTGTGAAGGAGAATCATAGAATCACAGAACAGTTTGGGATGGAAGGGACCTTAAAGATCATCTTCCAACCCCCCTGCTGTGGACAGGGTTACCAACCACCAGATCAGGCTGCCCAGGGCCCCATCCAACCTGGCCTTGAATGCCTCAAGGGATGGGGCATCCACAGCTTCTCTGCGCAACCCGTGCCAGTGTCTCACCACCCTCTGGGTGAAAAATTTCCTCCTAATATCCAATCTAGATCTTCCCTCTCTTTGTTTAAAACCATTTCCCCTTGTGCTATCGCTTGTCCTATGAGCTGCCGAGCCTCCCCATCCTTTCTTCCAGTGCTTCATGCTGCAGAACTGAGGAAGGCATGCTGCAAAGCAAGCCATGAAATCACACAAGTGCTGTGCAGCTCACTCCCACCCAACACTATGTGTGCCTGGCCGTCCTCCTGAACAACTGGACAGGCAGCCTCTGTGGGCGGGTTTGCCTCCCTGTGTCCCTTTTTAAGCTCTTCTAAGTTTTTAGATCTTCTTTAGCTCCCTTTTTAGCTCTTCTAAGTTTAAGCTTTTTATTTACAATGGATGAAATGAAAGCAAAAAGCTTCATTCCAGGTCCCTTCTCCACCCTCCTCCACCTCCTGCTATAGGTTGAGGGAAGGACGCTAGAAGAGAAAGTGAAACTGTGCGGAGAGGAACGGGATGGGGTGGGAGGGTGGGGGCAGGGAGGGGGAGAGGCTCTCCAGAGGACTGGGACAGAGCAGAGACAGAGGGGCTAGGGATTGCTTCTTGCCAACATCAGCAGCAGAGGTCAAAATTCCTTCGCTTCACTATTCCTCTGCTGTCAACAGTCAACAGATAGCTGAAACTACTTCTGGTTCACAGAAAGGCTAAGGAATAGCTTAAAGGACAGAAACTCTGGTAATTAATGTCATCTAGTCTTTAACATTCATGTATTTCCCCCTGAGCCTTTTTTTACTTTTAACTTGGGAAAAATTACTGGGATTTTTCTGAAGTGTATTTTTAAAGAGGGCGTCTGGTTTTGTTCTGAAGACATGAAGAGGCAGAAAATTCATTATTTCTCTTGGTTATTTGTTGCAACTGTTCAAAAAATATTCCTTACTTTAATTTGGATCTATCCTGTGTTAAATTCTAAATATTATTTCTGTTAAGCCTTTTCTCTGTTAGATTAAAGATCTTCTCAGTACCTGGCATTTGGTCATCACAAAGCAATCAGTCAACACCCAACTTTGTTTTGATAAACCAAAGAAATCAAACTCTTTGAGTGTCTCATTTTCAGACACTTTCTCCTGCTTTCAGGTATTTTTTGGTAATCTTTTTAGTCTACTGACACCAGAACAATGCACAGAAAAAGGTCGTTCAGTATTGGTGTCACCAGTGCAAAACACAGCAGTGAATAATCTCCTTACCTCTCTTCAGCAATCTTTCATCTATTCATGAAAAGGTGTCACTGGTCCGTTTTTAATCACAGCATCATATCAAGCACTGCTGTTGATTTGCTTGTCCAATACAAGGAGTACTCACTGCTGATGAATATCCTATTAGTACAAACAGGAGAAGTCTTACTTAGACCCCTATTAATAAGACAGGTAAGGGATAGTGTAACTGCTTATATCACTGTCTTTCCTAAAGATTTTTTAAGCTTTCAAAAGCACATTAAGACTGCACACTCTAACTCTCAGGGATAGAACGAAATGCTAAAATGAAGATTACTTGTGACTTCTCATCTGAATTCTTGTGCATGTGGTACCAGAAATAAATACCTTTTTTTTTCAAAAAAACCTCTTTTAATTATTCATCAAAGACTTTGGGAATTGTGCTGGGTTTGTGTGTAGGGGAGGCTGGTTTTGGTATGGGAGGAAAGTGTTACAGTGATGGCCCCTGTGAGAAGCTTCAAGAAGCTCTCCTGGCTCCAAGGCAGACCCACCTCCAGCCAAGACTGAGCCAACTAGCAATAGGGAAATGCCTCTTCAAATCCATATTTATGAGGGAAGAACTGTTTTTGAAAAGAAGAAGGAGGAGAGAACCTGGAGGGGAGGCCATTGACCTGAACAAAAGAGGACCATTGGCCTAAACAAAGAGAGAACTTCATTGCCAGGAAGAATGAGAAGGAGGAGGAGAGAGAACTTCAAACACCCAGTTCAACACACATGGAGTAGGAGAAGGTAAAGGAGGTCCTCTGCAGCCCGTGGAAGTTCAACGGCAGAGCAGATACCTGTGTATAAGGCATGGAGGACTCCATGCCAGAGAAGAAAGCTGAGCAGTTGTGGTTTTGAGTGCTCTTTTGGTGAGCAAGGAGACACCCAGAGCCGAAGGGGGCAGACCTCCAGAGTTGGGTGAGGAGGTGCGCTGAACTGGAGACTTGTCTGCAGCCCCTGATATCCCCATGCTGGAGCTGGGAGCTGTGCCCAAAGAGGTCTGTGACTCCATGGGAAGGCTGAGTGGAACACTTTGTTCCTGGACTCTTGTAGCCCGCAGGAGGGATCTGATGCTCGGAAGAGTGGCATAGGCGAACTGACTGCAACTTCCATTCCCTGCCCCCTGCTCCGGTGCAGGGGAGAAGGTAGAGAAATCGGGAGCAAAGTGATTTGAGCCTGGGAAGAAAGGATGGGTAGGGGAAGGTGTTTTGTGGTTGCTATGTCACACTATCCTACTCTGATTGATTAGTAATGAATTAAACTGATTTTTTTTTTCTTCTCCAAGTTGAGTCTATTTTGCCTGTGACCATAATTGGTGAGTGAGCCCTCCCTGTCCTCATTTTGATCCATGACCCCCTTTGTTGTGATTCTCTTCCCACCTTACCAGGTGGTGGGAAAGTGAGTGCAGGACCATATGGTTTTACCTTTGGGTGAAGCCACCACAGTTATGAATTAATAGGAAAGTATTAATTTCCTGCAGATGCGTAATCAAAGAGGAAAAAGAAAGAATGACTATTTAGTTTTTGGACATTTCCATACTGCTGAATAAGAGAGAGTCATGGAAGAAGCTTGGATATTGGACCTCTGACTGCTTGGCTTTTGCATTAGTGCCTTGATAGTCAACTCTTTCCAAGATTTGCCCTGGAGGGACCAGCCCCATACAGTGCACATACCAGCCAGCTGGGGCCTTTCAGCTGGGTGTCCAGGATGTGGCCCCAAGACTTCTTTTAGGCAGTGAACTCGCTGTACCCTCTCAGTGCTGCGCTGGAGGTGGGGTTCCCTCTGCCACTGAGTTCCCCAAGGGCCAGGGTCAATCTTGCCCTCTCAAAGTGTCTGATTTTCAGTAGGAGTACCCAGGCACACAGTTGTATGACAGTTATGTGCTGTGGTAGTGTCTGAAATTTGTATTTTTAAGCAAAGGGTATCATGATCTGTAATAGCAATTCCATTCTCAGAGGTTTTGTGATGTTAAACAGAAATTTTGTGGAGCACTGGAAAAATAAGTGTGAGAGCCATGGGGACACTGAGAAGAAGATCTCATTTTTGTTCAGTATGGAATTTGGACACCATGGACTGAACAAGGCCTCAGGTCTTATGTGGAAGAAGAGGATAAAATTAAGAGATAGCCTTAATTCTGGTATTTTTTAATGTCTGTCTGATTGATTTTGCAGGCTTGATGCAGGTTTCTAATGTGATTTGGCAGGTTCTGGGAAAACAATCCCGAGTGTTGTTCCTTTATTGCTTTTATGTCACACAATATCCAGGCATTTTTCATTCAGCTTTATCTTCTTTACATCATCTTTTTGTTAGCATTGCTGCTTTCTAGGTTTCTTCTTGTCAGTAAGAATCTCCATTTCATTTTATTTTTCTATTAGCTTGTTCTCTCAAGATGAACCCCCTGCTAGGAAGTAGGTCCAGGCTACTTTTTGTCTACCTAACTAAACCTTTGTGTTTTAGTCAGAAGGCTCCTTCTCTGCAACTGGGAAACTCTCTGCCACTACAGACGTGGTTACATGTTTTTTAAATGACTATCACATGCTGGTGTTGATACCTTACAGCGGTTCAGAGGAAAGAATCTCATTTTACAATGTTGTTTCAGTCATACTCAAATATTCAAAATCTGGTGGATTTGATTCATGTGCTTTTTCCATTGTTGTCCTTGGCTTCTGAGACACTGTTTTAACTTAATGAAAATGGGAGCACAAGGAGCAACTCAGCGAGAAGTGTGCCACACAGCCTAGCTCTGCTGCAAGCTGCAACAACTTGCAACCACAGAACATGACAAATAATGAAGAAGCTTAAAGATTTACTTTGAAATACCTATCTGGTATTTCTGACAGTGATGGGACTAACCTGCTGTGCCTGGCATTTTCCATAAGCTTTCTGAGGGTTTTAAAAAGTTCAGGTATTCCTCAGGTGAGAAGTTCCTCCTCCTCCTCGGTGTCCCCTGAGGTCCCTTCCTTGTCCCTGCAGCCCGTTTCTGCACCCGATGTTTGTTACTGTCTTACCTCCTTCTCAGCAGTGAATAAATGCTACTCAGTCTTACCTGTAGTAAAATTTCCTTCTCTTTGGATTGAAAATTTTGTTTGTTGATAGAAAGATCTGTTTCTGTCTCTTCACTAAAAAAAATATGTCTTTGTCTCTTGCACATCCAGTAAACCTCACTTAGATATGCAGTATGATCAATACAAGGGATTTAGAAAACCTAAGTCAGAACTCACTGACTTATGATCTATGTATATTTTTAATAACAAATCTATTGTCCATCTGGTTTCTGGTTGTATAGAAGAACTAGAGTAGTGTTTTTCAACTTTCTGGGAAATAAATGCATTGAAAACGAAAAAGTTTTCAGCTGATTATGCATTTCTGGAATCTAGCACTCTACATTCAAGTATTTTAATTTTTTTTTTTTTTTTTTTGCCTGTGAGTGGGCAACTTAGGAGAGCTTTATCCTGTTTGACTTCAGCACTGGAATCTAGCACTCTACATTCAAGTATTTTAATTTTTTTTTTTTTTTTTTTGCCTGTGAGTGGGCAACTTAGGAGAGCTTTATCCTGTTTGACTTCAGCACAGGAACCCTGTGTAAGGACATTTTTTCTGATCCAGTTTTGGGGGTTTTGCTTTTTTTCTCCCAGCAATATATCATGCTGGACATGAGGTTTTTGTCTCACGCCTTCCTGGCCATGTCCTGAATGATAAGCCACAAAGGTAGCTTGTGTGCTAGCTGGGCTGCAGGATCCTCCCAGGTTTTGCACAACATCTGTAAAGCTCCACATGTGACAAAAGTAGGATATAAAACCAGCTTACATCTCACTTCACTTTTTTGTCAACCAGCATAAATCTGCTCTGTGTAAATCAGATCATGTCCTACCACAGCCTTTTGGAGTGGAATTCATCTCACTTCACTGTAGACCTTAAAAAATTGAGTGTCTGTCTATGCTTGAACTAGTCACCTTCACCTCCTTTTAAGATCAAGGCAGAGAAATTAGGACAGAGAGAAGTCATCTGACCTTGCCAACATGCTTGTCTGAGAATGGGATGACGTCCCGTGGAGGTGCTTCTTTCCCTTCACAGACTCTTGGAGAGCCACAGGGTAACTGATATTTAGCTCTCTTACCTTCCAGATGCCTGGGTTCCTTAAGCAAATCATACTTTATATTCTATGACTGCATTTGTAGTTAGCTCAGGTTAGAAGCTGATGAAATTACTGTGGAGATAAAGTCGTCTTTGGACAGCCTTTGGACAGGTGGTCACTACATCTGTGGTCCAGAGGCAGATGTAGAGAGGATCTGGAGCAGTAGATCTCTTTGACATTATTTACACATCCTTTGCCAGCTGAAGATGATGAGATGAGTGGTATTGCTTATTCAGGATGGTTTCATCTGCCAGTCAGCATTGTATTTTCTAAAATATAAGTAGCTTAAGCCTTCAGCCATGTTCCTACATATTATGGACACTGGAAAAAGAATTCTTGTTTTGTGCGACCTGACCAGTTTACTCTTCTCGGAGCTGCCCTTCTAACAATGTGAATATGTTGTAGCACTTAAATTGGTTTTCAGGAAAAGAAGTCCACAAACTAGAAAGGGACTGGATAAATAATGTAAATATGAGAAGGCAGGAGTTGATGAGACTGTTCATATGAAGAGAGATTTTGAGCAAGGGCAGGATTA
The DNA here is from genome assembly GCA_907165065.1 of Caprimulgus europaeus. Next base: position 72,049,036 of record OU015523.1, read on the forward strand.
TGAGATCTCCAGAGCTGCTCTGTATGCCCAGCCTTTAGCCTCATTCTCCCAGCTACAGGACAGGGAGAGAAAGGGTAAGGTGGTGAAAGGGCAGTGGTCTGCATTAGAGGAAGGAAGAGAGAAGACATGAATGAATACGAGCCTGTGTAAGAAGGAATAAGCAGAATGGGATGGGAGGAGAAAGAAAAGTAATGAGAAAATATTGAAGCGCATCTACTCTCAAGGAGGGTGGGAGACAACAGAGATGAGGAAGTAAGTTTCAAAATAAAAGGAAAAAAATTCCAGTACAGAGGTAGGAATCAAAAGGCCTAAGTACAAGGATGTAAAGGGTTGAAGAATTATCATCATACTTTCTAGAAATGAAAGATAATCTTGTAAGGATATGGAAATCTACATGGTAGTGGATGAACATAGGAGAGAACAGAGTGGCAACTGCTCTTTTCTTCTTAGGTCATCCTTTACTGCAGTTTTGGAAGATTTGAAAGTTTTGAAATATTAGAGAACATATTTTTCTGAAATGTACTGCTTTGACATGGAAGCCTAAGGAAATGAAGATTGTTTCTGAAAGTGTTTTGCTCTTTTCCAGTTCTAATGACTTATAAGATTTTGAGTAGATCTGGTTGTTGGGTATCTCAGAAAATCAAATAAAACCAAGACTGGTATATGTAGGAAAACCTTTCTTCCCACAGATTTCTGTTTTATGGCTGTTTTTAGTATTTAGGAGGTGACTTTCTGTCAGGTGCAAGCTCTTTCTTTTGTCAGGTCACTTAAAATGGCTTACTTACTTCCTTGTGGAGTCTCTGGTGTCTAGTACATAATCTTATACTGAAGTTACCTCAACTAGGGGGGAATTTATAATCTCTCTCTTCTACTTGTCGTTTAGCGTGTTCTAGATTTCTTGAAACTGCTAGAAAATTTATGGCTATGAGATCTCTCTCCTCCAGGTGAATTAGTCTTTAGTTTACATGTCTATTTGCTATAATGGGAATTTAAAAGACATGTAGCTCCTAGGTAGATGCATGCATGATAGATGCAGAATGAGGGTCTCTCAGTCTTGAATTGACTTCCACCTTGTATAATGAGTGGCATTGCTTCATGCATTTTCCAGTGAGAGACTTTTATAAGCATTCAACTAATACATACCCAGAGGCAGTGTTGGAAAAAGATGCCTTGGATCATACTTCTTACTCCATGGGATCTGGAGCACATAAATTCACAACAGTTAAAATCTCCAGCCAAAATGCCTATCACTTAAAATTGGAACAAAAAAGTGGATTTGATGTAAGCTTTGGGTAAAGGTTAACATAGGTTCATTTCTGTTCAAAACTTTCTTATTATGGCCATTTTCATGTCATGCATAAAATAAAGGTAGGTTACATGATCTTTGGAGCAATGAAAAATGTACTAAGGTATTATAATTTGAGTTCGGCTCAAATATAATTTGCATTGCCTGCTAGCCAAGGGCTAGCCCAGTGAAACTATCACACTTGCTAAATTCTTTTTGTCCAGATTTGAAATCTTGCTTGATAGAAGTGGAATCTCTTCTTTCTCAGGTGAGGATTATGACTGTAAATGCCCCTAAGGTGTAAAGGTGCTTGGCAGAACAAAAAATCAGAGGTATAATATCTTCTCCAAATAAAATAATTAACTATTACCAAAATTTCCAGAAGTGTTCATTACTTCTGGGTGCTCAGCTTGAGATATCATGGATTCACTTGACTGGCTCAATTTGCTTCTTGTCATATCACAAAATGACTGAATTTTCGATCCTTGGTGAAGCAAGGAGCGGGGTCAGCAGAACTGCCACCTTGGACTTCTGGGGGGCAGACTTTGGACTGTTTAGAAGGCTGGTCAGTAAAGCCCCTTGGGAGGCAGTCCTGAAGGGTAAAGGAGCCCAAGAAGGCTGGACGCCCTTCAAGAAGGAAATCTTGGAGGCACAAGAGCAGGCCATCCCCATGTACTGAAAATCGAGCTGGGGGAGAAGAAAACCAGCCTGGCTGAACAAAGACCTTTGCATGGATCTCAGAAAAAGAGGAATGTCTACGAGCTTTGGAAGGAGGGGCAGGCATCTCAGGAGGACTACAAGGATGAAGTGAGAAGAGAAAAAATCAGAAGGGCTAAAGCTCAACTAGAACTTATTTTGGCCAACTCTGTGTAGGATAACAAAAAATATTTCTATAAATATATTAACAACAAAAGGAGAGCCAAGGAGAATCTCCGTCCTTCACTGGATGCAGAGGGAACAATAGTGACGAGGGATGAGGACAAGGCCGAGGTACTTAACGCCTCTTTGCCTCAGTCTTTAACAGCAAGGCCAACTGCTCTCTGGGCACCCAGCCCCTGAGCCAGAAGCCAGGGATGGGGAGCAGAATGAAGCTCCCACAATCCAGGAGGTAACGGTTAGAGACCTTCTCAGCCAATTAGACATCCACAAGTCTATGGGGCCCACCTGAGCTTATTGAGGGAGCTGGAAGAGGAGCTCACCAAACCCCTTTCTATCATCTACCAACAGTCCTGGCTGACTGGGGAGGTTCCACCTGACTGGAGGGTAGCAAATGTGACGCCCATTTACAAGAAGGGACAGAGGGAGGATACAGGGAACTACAGGTCTGTCAGTATGACCTCAGTGCTGGGAAGGTGATGGAGCAGATCATCTTGAGTGTTATCACACAGCACACACAGGCCAACCAGGTGATCAGGCCCAGTCAGCATGGGTTTATGAAAGGCAGGTCCTGCCTGACTGACCTGATCTCCTTCTATGACAAGGTGATCCGCTTAGTGGATGAGGAAAAGGCTGTGGATGTGGTGTACCTGGACGTCAGTAAAGCCTTTGACACCATTTCCCACAGCATTCTGCTTGAGAAACTGGCTGCCAATGGCCAGGACAGGCACACCCTCTGCTGGGTTAAAAACTGGCTGGGTGGTTTGGCCCGAAGACTGGTGGTAAATGGAGTTAAATCCAGGTGGAGGCTGGTCACAAGTGGTGTTCCCCAGGGCTCAGTGTTGGGGCCAGTCCTGTTTAACATCTTTATCAATGATCTGGATGAAGGGATTGAGTGTAGCCTCAGTGAATTTGCAGACAACACCAATGGGCAGAAGTGTTGATTTGCTTGAGGGTAGGAAGGCTCTGCAGAGGGACATGGGCAGGCTGAATCAATGGGTTGCAACCAGCTCTATGAGGTTCAACAAGGCCAAGTGTTGGGTCCTGCACTTGGGTCACAACAACCCCCTGCAATGCTACAGGCTTGGGGAACAGTGGCTGGAGAGCTGCCTGGCCTAGAGAAGGACCTGGGGGTGTTGGTTGACAGCTGGCAGAACATGAGCCAGCAGCGTGCCCAGGTGGCCAAAAAGGCCAATGGCATCCTGGCTTGCATCAGAAATCTTGTGGCCAGCAGGACCAGGGAAGTAATCCTCACCCTGTACTGGGCACTGGTGAAGCTGCACCTTGAATGCTGTGTCCAGTTTTGGGCCCCTCACTACAAGAAGGACATTGAGTTGCTGGAGCGTGTCCAGAGAAAGGCAACAAAGCTGGTGAAGGGGCTGGAGAACAAGTCTTACGAGGAACAGCTGAGGGAGCTGGTGTTGTTTAGCCTGTACAAGAGGAGGCTGAAGGGGGACCTTATCGCTGTCTACAACTATGTGAAAGGAGGGTGTAGTGAAGCGAGGCATGTGTGTGTCTTTTCTCCCAGCTAATTAGTGACAGAATAAGAGGAAAGGGCCTCAAGTTGCACCAGGGGAGGTACAGAGGGAATGTCAGGAAAAATTTCTTCACTGAATGGGTTCCCAGGCACTGGAATGGGCTGCCAGGGGAGGTGGTTGAGTCACCATCCATGGAGGTGTTTAAAAGACGGCTGATGGGGTGCTTGAAGATATGATTTAGTAGTGGACAGGTATGGTTGGACTCAATGATCTCAGAGGTCTTTCCAAACAGGCGATTCTATGATTCTATGGTATGATAGGATTGTCTTTTTTAAAATTTTAAGATTAATTTGTCTGTCAGATACTTGGGTGTTGCTCCTTCGGTCTCTTTTCTTTCCATTTTGACCTTAATTTTTTACTTGCCTGTAGTTTTCCTTGTTTTTTCTTTCTTCTTGTCATCTCCAGAATTATCACTTGCCGTTATGAATTACCATGTGGTTTATTCTTTCCATTCGGATATTGATTTCTACATAAATTTATATGTAGAATGCTGTATTTTGGCCAAAATTATTTCAAAAATTCCTAAGGCTGAATAATTCTATGGCTTGATGCTAATCTGTGCTTGAGTACAGTACGAGCCTGAGAAACAATACTGTAATTGAGAAAAAAAATGTGAACCCACTGCCTACTTACTGCTCAGGAATTCTGAATTACTGGGGTGAGCTGTGTTTAATGGTTTCTTTGCCTGTACCTTTGAGTATTCTTTTTCTTTATTCCCTCTCTTGATAAAAAAAAAAAGAAAAAAAAGAAAAAAAAAGTGAATGTATTAATCCCCAAAATGCATTGCCATCCGTATGGGTGTATTTGTTTGCTACCCTTTGACGACAGACTAAGCAGTTTGCTGTTAGAGGTGAACCTGGGCACAAATCAAAACTACAAGGTAGCTGAAATACTGTTTTCCAGTACTTTCAGTGTAAAGCCTAAACATTTTAACTAATAAATTTAACACAGTTTCAGGTGGGGTAGCCTGACGCAGTGGCTCAGAAGTGTGGACAGGGCAGCATGTTCACTGTTTGGATCAAGGGGGCTTTGTCCACTGCTCATGTGCTCAGATTCACTGCCTGAACAGCCCTTTGGTAGCTGCAGGCAAGCAGTCCTGGGCAGTAGTGCCAACACACAGCGCTACTCATGTTCAAGAGAGAGTGAAACCACATAGCAAATAAAAAGTCATTCAATGTACTACTTTTAAAACCAGTATAGTGCTGATATTGTGCATCCCCAACAACGGCTCCTTTATTTAAGCACAACAATTGAGGGGAAGTTGCAGGAGGTTCTGAACAGCGAGGCACTAAGGAACAGACTGTGCCTGCCGTTTTCCCAATGACTAATGGAAAGATAACTGTCTTTTTGTAATTCTGCTGAGTGGCTTACGCACAGCCTGTCATGCAGCGGCGTGTGGCTGCCCTTGCCGGCAGGCCTGCAATAGGCACCAACACGCTGACGCCAGGATGCAGGATCTGTCCATCCTTCTTCTGTCCATCCAGGTGTTCCTCCCTGGGCAGGGAGGGTACTCCTAAAATGTTGGTGCATGACTGAGGAGCAGAGGCTAGTGTGACATCTGTGCTAGTACTGCATATTGTAGCATGCTCCCACTTTTGTAAAATTTTGTAGTTGTGGTGGATGGAAGTAATCAGAAGAAAAGCTGTGGATGTGCCACTCTTCTACTCGCAGTTTTCTTTCCTCTACTCACTAAATAATCTCCATACTATCATCTATCCAATATTCCTTTTCTCCAAGCTCTTCTCTGAAAATGACACATTTCTTCTTCCTTGTGCTACCTTAGAAGCACTTTGCCTTGCCTTACCTTGCCTTGCCTGCCTCAGTTCCTCGCCTTTCTCCGTGCTTGCTCTTTCTGTCTCCTACAGGTTCTCAAATGCCAGTAGGTGGGTTTCTGAACTAAGCCATCTATAATTATAATGGTTGCACAGACACCTATTTTACGTACAAACACCTCAGTTCAGGGATTTAGTCAGCTAGCTGAATCCTATCCATGTATTTTGATTTTTTTTTTCTGAAGCTGATAAATGTGTGTTCACTTTAATTGCCCTCAGATGGTATGTTGGTAACTTTGATTCAAGACATTGTCTAACCTAGATTCAAGGACTGATATTTCCCACACCAGAGAGATGTGTTCAGGTGCTGAGTAATATAAAGAAGTGCATTGTTCAGAGTGGTTTTGAGTTAGTATCCTCATTTATACCTCCTGAGCCTCTTCAATATATTTTTCTAGCAACTAGTCCTACTTCCTGTCTTTTTCACATGTTGTGTCGAGAGCAACAGGCAAGAGCCAGTTCCAGTTAAACTGAATCCTAAGTGAGATGAGTTGAAATCCATTTCAGACTAAGTGGTATTGCTAATCGGCTTTGAACTTCCAAAAATGAAGTAGAATAATATTTTAGTTTGTCTGGCAAGAAATATTTTTTTAATATAATGATTGGAGAACCTGAAAGTGCTGATGACAGTGTCTGCAGTGTGGATGAACACCTTAGCTGCGTGATGGCAATAATTTTGCTGCACAGATAATAGACTTCTTGTGCCAGAATGGTGTGGTTAAACATCTTTGGAAATATTGAATAGTACAGACACAACCACAGCTCTTTTCATTGTACATACTTATAAATATGTCTAAAGAATTTTAGTGTGGAGGGAGGAGGTAGAGAAAGCTTTCAGTGTAGCAGAGGGAGTTGCCAGTTTTTATTCAATATGGCAGAACTGAACTAGTAGGTATTGCTTCAGACTCCTCTCATGATTTATTATTACTTTATTTTGATTTATTTATTTTATTCCTCTAGCACATAGCATTTGCATTGTGGGCAACAACTGCTGCATGCTAGCAGCTCTTTAAAGTAATTTTTGTTGATGTCCTGAACAAAACCACTTGTCTGCATGTCTGGTATGTGTATTGATCTTACAGACTGTCTCCTGCCAGGTGGATAATAAATGCTCAGCTGTGACAGTTCTGAAAGTCTAGCAGCCAGACCAGCCCTAAAACAATCTCTGGTGTAATAATGGAGAAAGGATTAGAGAAAAAACAAGGACCACTCACCCTTTAAAAACAACTAAATAATTTATTTTGCATGCAAAAGGCTATTAAGAAGGGAATCCTTCTCCACTTGCCACTCAGTTTATTTAGAGCACAAGCACTGGAGCTCTGCAGTCAGCAGGTGGAATTTCCATCCCAAGGTGTTACCACTAGGTTTATTAATTTTCATTAATGATACACCTATATCCTCTGTGCTTCCAGTTCATTTTCTACTGCTGCTGCTTTAGTAGAAAGTATTATCTTGCAGTCAATGAACTGCAATAGAAGGGGTTTCCTTTCCTATTTATCACCTGTTTACAGGGTTTTGATTAAAAGAATAAACTTGTTTCTCCAGCCATCTCAGCTAAAATAAGACCATCAATTTCTCAAAGTTCATGAAAAACCTGGAGAAATAACTCTGAGGTATTCACTCTCTTGACAAGCTGCCAGAGCCCTCAGAACTTGCTCTCACACTGGCATCTTTTCTGCCCTTGATGTCATGTGCAGAACACGAGGATTTGTGGCATGCTAATCCCCCTAATGAGGGCTTCTCCCAGCCTCTATATAAACCCTGCTCAAAGCCGTGGCTGCTGGGCAGGCACCTCAGAGCCAAAGCGCCCATCTTCTGAACCGCGTTCAAGGCAATTAGAGACCAGGATTAAACAAACACGGACACCAGCATCCTCAGCAGCAAGAGGGATTATCCCCTTTGGCTGGAGCATGGAGCCATGGAGAGGCCAGGTTGTCCCATGGCGGCGATCCCCCTGCCCCGCTAGCTCCACTCTGGCAGAGAGGCAAAGCCTGCACCCAGCCGTAATGAGCACCCTGAGGTGGCTCTTCTGGGCTGGTCTGGGCTACCTGAGCTGCTGCTGTCCCCCTCGGGTGCAAGCACAGTTCCCCCGTGCCTGCATGACAGTGGATGCCCTTCGCTTGAAGCGCTGCTGCCCGGCCTTGGGGATGGAGACAGACAACATCTGTGGGTCCCTGCAGGGCAGAGGATGGTGTCAGGAGGTGCAGGTAGATACTCAGCCCTGGAGTGGCCCCTACACCCTTCGAAATGTGGATGACCGGGAAAGGTGGCCCCTCAAGTTCTTCAACCAGAGCTGTCGGTGCACAGGTGAGAGGGGTGCTGGGGTGAGGAGATGGGTGCTGGGGTGAGGAGATGGGTGCTGACCTTGCTCCAAAGGTCAGAAACATCCCTGATGGCATAAAGTGTCAAGAAGCCTTCAAATATTATCAGTTTCCTAAAAATACTATAATGTTCGTGATACTGTCAGCACTCTTTCAGAGCAACAGTGTCGAAAAAGTGTTTTCTCTCATGCAGACTTTTGTATTTTCCTCTTTGGCCTTTCCCCTGTAGCCACACATCGCCTTTCTCCCTGGGGTTTTAGACATTTCGGTGCTGTGTTCAGACCTCTGTCACTGCTCATCACAGTGCAGTATAACCTGGATCAGGTTGCATTAATCAGAGATTTATTCCTCTTGGAGCAGTGCTTTGCAGCATGATATACCACTGTGCACTGAAAATGTGTGGATGTTCTGGCCAGGGTTGGCTAAGTGTACAGTTAACCATGTCTCCAGGCTGCTTTGCAGGGCTGCCAGGAGATGGTACCAGGAGACAGGGAAAAGGGAAAGGGTACATCTCTAGCACTACAGTCACCTGCTGGGCAGATTTCAAATGCAGCCTGGGATTTCTTGTTGGAAACATAAAGTTGTTTGAATTTTCTAACATGGGAAGAATGGCCTGCTTTCCTTCAAACTCATTCTTAGAACTAGCTGAACCGTTTATCTTAAAATATACCTTGGCTCTTACTATCAAAAAAGCCCAGATCAATCTGAGAAAGAAGCATTGCAGAAAATTTCAGCCCACGAGCTTAAGTTTTGCAGTGCTGTCATCAACCAAAAGCAGAGAGGTAGTGGCAGATGACTTAAATGGATAGATGGCATTACTGAAGCTCCTCAAAATAATAACAGTATAAACCAGTGTTTATCTCTTCCTGACTAGATTTCAAATGCTTGTGTGGAAGTACTTTTCTAGACACTTAACAAAAATAAAAAAGGATGTAGGCTTTTTACATTTTAAATATTCTTATGTCCCTCCAAAACTAAAGTCAGGTATCACATATGGGCACAGATCCTGAGTCAGAAGAGCACTGAAGCACATAGGCATACAAGAGTATTTATGCAGTTTAAGTAATTAAGGCATCAAAACCTGGGAGTAAATTGAAGAGCAGTGTAGACAGACCTGTTTGCAGAGGCAGATATTAATTTGCTTGTCCAAGTAGGGATGAACACCAGTATTTGATATTTGAAGGGCTGGGTCCCAAGTTACGTGGCCAGAATGTTATGTCCTTTCATTCAGCCTTACTTCTGTCGAGCTGTCTGCTCTCCTCGGCTCTTTAAAGCTGGTTTCTCTTGCTGTTTTTATTTCACTTTCTCCTTGCAGTCTTTATTATCTAAATATGCCAGTTATAAAACATTAAGGTGGAAGGTATCCTTAAGGGTGATTTTCAGAAAGATTTCCTGGGCTCTACTCTGCTGCTGTCAGCTTCATGTTGGATGCAAAGGTATTTCTAGGAGAACACTAAGAAGTTCACAACCGCAAGGGATTTGAATTAGATCTGGTGCTTTTACAATGCTGGTTATTGTGTTTCTGTGTCTATTAGTAATTTGTTGTATTTTTTTTTACTCTGTTTTATACACTGGTTGGCTGCACACCGAGTTTTAAATGGTGTGACCTGTAATCTTTGCTAGGGCTATGGTACCTATGGTAGGCAACATAAATTAAATACGCTCATTAAAAGGGATATGGAACGGTGCACACCTCCACTATTAAGGTATCTTATTCTCCAAATTAATGTTATGTGCAAACTGCCTATTTGCAATGGTTTCTGGCTTGTGCAAACTCCAAGCCATGCCAAGGCTCTTTCTAGTGTTTTAACAATATAAACAGTTGTGTTTCAGTGCTGTCTTGGCACTCTTTAATTTATAGTTTAGACATGGTGTAAGGAATAAGCTATGGGAACTCCAGCTGCCATGTAGCTGATTATATTTGGTTAGACAGTGCCATTTAAATGTGTCACATAGCTGTCAGCTGTATGGTAGGAAACCTGGAGGAGCTGTGAGGAACAGAGGCCATGGTTTTACAAAGGGCAGAGTCCAGAATTTTTGCAATAAATTCATCCATTTGATCTTTCTGCTAAAAAGTTAATAGTTAAGGATAAAAGGAACTCTGAAAATTTTGTCATTTGTTGTAGCTATTCACTGAGGAAAAATGTTTTAAAATAATATCCATCTAGGTCTTGGTGTTGAATATTTCTGAAAAAAAAAAAAAAGGGAAAAAAGAAAAATCCCAAATACAAATGAATATCAGTGAGTGATTATTGTGGGGTCAGATTATTTTTATACTTTTCCTCAAATTAATGTAAATTTTCTAAGGAAAATTAACATAAGCACATTCCTTTTCAATTTCTAGGCTTTTGCAGATAATATACATTAGTCTTTCTTTAACTGGGGACAAATACAACAGAAAGATCCAGCTTTACTTTCTACTTTTTGGACATGGCCAAGTGGACAATTTTAAGTCTGTTATCAGGATGCTGCTTGCTGCACACTTCTCAGTGTGTTGGAGACAGCAAAAATAGAATCTCTAGAAAAATGATGTGGTTGTGACATGAATGTATCTGGGAGGTAGCAAAGAGTTTTTAGTTTAATTTCAGTTTTGAATCCATTGTATGTGTTGTGTTCTACAACTGGTTTGTGTGCACCTAATATTAATTCAGTTTATATAAATTCTTTGACTGAAATGACCTGATGACAGCTCCTGACAGCGTGCAGTACTATGTGAAGGGGAATATGGTAATTTGTTTTTCAATAAGGTGTATGTGTTGAATTAGATAAAATATTAGATGCAGTAGTCTAACCCTGAAAATTGACACTTGTAGCTAATTACACAACTAAATAGTATTTGAGTGGAATAGTTAAATTTAGTTGAGAAGGATACTGTTTTAGAAGACTTATGAGCTAAATGCTATTTTGAGTTCTAAAGGACAAAATTGTACTCAAGGGATACAGATCTGTTACAGCATTTAAAAAACTCAGTACAGAAGCTTATTGTGAAAAGACCACTGCAGTCGGTCATGTGGTTGCTAGTACAGATTGTGACAGTGATTAAACAGTGATGTAGTCTGGGTTCACTGAGGAGTTAAACATAATTATCATTCATTTTTTTTCCTGCTACTTTCTAAGGTTGACATGTGGATATATGCTGAACATTTTTTTTCCCATAGAAGCTTTTTGAGAAAAAAATATTTAAATCTTCTCACATTCCTGTGCAATATATAATTACACTTGGGACAAAAGGTTTAAATTCTGTTGTTTATCTGTAAGCAAGTTGCCAGTTAAGCCATGTAGCTGATATAATGGCCCTCCCATTAGGTAAAAATGAGCTTTTGAAATAGTTCTAAAATACACTTAATTTACTTATTGTAGGGCAATGTGGCTGTAGGATAATACTAAATTATAAGCGTACCTTGATGACCCTGTTAGAATCTGTGCTTGCTACAGATCTTCCACATCCTACAGCCTAAAAGCATGTGCAAATGAAGAGCTAGAAGAGACAGAAGAGCTGACCATTTTTCATGGTAGCAATCCTGATCCTACCCTTGGGATACAGCAGTATGTTGGTGTTTCAAATCAAACTTAACTCCCGTTTTAATGCAATGGCTAAAGAAGTCTGGAAAGGAGTCCTTCCTCCCCATTTGATAAATGATGTGTATTAAGCTGGTATCTGTGGAAGGAAGAGACATGACATCTGCTCAGCTTTCATCTTGGTACAATAAAACAAAGCAGAGGATGGTGAGTGTTGGATCAGTTCCTTTTTACTGAAGAAAAGACAATGAGTTGATGGAGATATTAATTTATGTTACACTAAGTGTCTGTAGGCCAACTGCATGCTGTGACTGCTTAGAGGTAGAAAAGTCCCTGTCTATGAGCTCAGGCAATCACTGGGGTTGAGAAGCAGCTACAGTGGTATGTGATAACTGGTGTTAGCAGACACCAGTGATGTGTATTAACACATACCAAGTGTTGTGTGATAAGAATTGTCTTTTTCTCAGTGTCATGCTCATGGAATGACCCACTGGTAGAAGTAGCATGGCCATTGTGCCTACAGAAACAGCCAGATTCATCTGTCTTGACTGGGAAAGAGCACCATTAATAATGGTGAGATTAGGCATGGAAGAAGACAGCTACCGAGGCATTTGATCCTATCTCCAGACAAAAGCTTTAGTGGGAAAGACACTTTAGATTACTTTTTTTTGCCCAGTGGTAGTATAATGGTCATTCCTGAAAATAGTGGAACAAGCAGGGAGCATCTGGATCCCATCCATGATATGATCTCCTGTCTGTATGCCAGAATGACCTCCCACGCTGTATTCTCTAGGAACCACAAGAGGTGAGAATAAGCTCAGTTGTTCCTGGCATAGCCTCAGGGAGGTAGTAATCTGACTTGCTATGTGTTAGCACAAAAAAATGCTAAGGCATGAATCCTTGCATGTTCTTATGGTTCCTGTGTTCAAAAGGATCTTGAAAGGGTCTCATTGTCTCACTGAAAATGTCTACTGTGTGCTATATCCTGAGATTATTTTTTCCAGCTGTCCTGGAGCTGAACTATTGAAATCCACCATCACCAGCATAGCAGACATCGAAGTTAAGTTGCAAGAGACTGGAATGTGCATTTCACAGTGCTACCGTGTGGGAAGTCCACAAGGCAGTAAATGAACTCACTGAAAACAGCAATGCATCATCTCCAGACCAGTGGCCTGGTAAAGCAGTTTAGAAAAAAGTGCCAAAAACAGTGGCTTGGGTGACTGTCCTGATTTTGGTGGAGATAGAACTAATTTTCTTCTTAGTAGCTAGAATAATGCTGTGTTTTGAGTTCAGTATAGGATGTGGTATGAGAAGAATTTTGATAATATACTGATTGATGTTTTTGGTTGTTGCTAGGAAATCAAGGACTTTCCAACTTCCCATATTTTGCTAGTCTGCAGATCCAGAAGAAGCTGGTGGGAGCATAGTAAGATTAACGAATCCAATTGTCATTTATATGCCAATGAGACATTCCCTATCATATAACGTCACGTTCAGTATATAAATGATGGTTGGCCAGAAAGCTCTCTCTCTCTTCTGGGATTGGGTTTTGGAATTTTTGCTCCTCTGGGATCACTAGCTGGGAATGGGCTGCACATCAGTCAGTGAGTGGTGAGCAATTGCACTGTGCAGCACTCATTTGTGTATCCTATTATTATTACTATTATTATAATAATTTTCATTATTATTTTAATTATTTTATTTTTTCTCACTTATTAAATTGTTCTCTCAACCTACGAGTCTCCTTACCTTTACTCCTTCAATTCTCTTCCCTGTTCCCAAAGGTGGGGGAGAGAGAGCGAGCAGCTGTGTGGTGTTTGGCTGCCAGCTGAGTTAAACCACAACAGTGGAAAATATCACTTTACTTGGAAATTGGCTCCTTCTGTTTGCCAGTCTCTTCTTCACTGCAGTTCTCCTTACTCAGTAAAAGCTCATGTGACACTGAAAAGCATCTGGTGAAGTGGTGGAAAGGATGGATCCTTGGGATTACTTCATAGATTAGGTGGTTAAGGCAGAAAATTCTCCAGGGCATCAATTGGATGTACTTAGCACCCACCCAAGGGAAACAGGTGAGATTCATCGGTCCACCTGGCTCCAGATGCCATACAGGTAGGAAAAAGCTTTTTTCCCCTCAAAGATGACTCATCATTTCAGGCTTTTGTGACTTTCTTTTCATAGGCTGAGGAGGCACGTAGAATATACATAAAATATATATATATAGTCTGATAAAATGATCTTGGGCATCAAGAGCTGTGTAGAATCAAAGAGCCCTCACAGAGAGAGGAATAGGCACTGTCAGAGCCTCAACAAGTGACTGGTGGAGTCTTGCTCTGGCACCAAGACCAGACAGGACAAACCTGGTCCTGCACTAACTTTGGTCCTGTTAGTGCTGTATTTCGATGTGATGCTTATCCATCGCTGTGAGTAGATGTCATTTGAATTACTGGAATTGTGACTGGCAGTCTCAAAAAAGATTGTTGTCAGATCTTTTTATAGTTAGCTCCTGCTTTGCTCTCCTTCTCTTAAAAAGGATTGAATTGCACTTCTGGGTGTGAGGGGAAAACATATGCTTTCCAGAAGTTTATGGTCCATGTACTGAAACTTGTGGAATATACATGGCCTGATTAGGCAATGTTGCAAGGTATTCCTGATATTTGTCATCTGGTCAGTACAGGCTGGAGTATGAGATGGGTCAGTTGTAAAGGCTGAGTTGTCAAGAGTGAGCAAGTACACAGACAATGGACTACACCAAATTCACAACAGCAATCATGCTCTTCTCGTGGGAATTTAATGATAAAATTTAGTGATAAAATCAATGTTTTGTTTCCATGTTGCTTCCCCCCATCTTAATCTCTGCCCTCATCATAATCACATATCCATGCAATCTTTCTTTCATAAAACTACAAATTACTTGCTTTTTCTGGCAAAGTCTTCTTCCCTCTAAACCAATGCAGATGTGTGGCTTTGGGTGCCTTCTGTCCTAGCTGGAACATGGCAGCTGAGCCCAGCTGCTTCCACCTGCATCGGGATGAAACATAAGCCATACACCTGGAAACTGTCCTCATGGTATGCCATTAGGCTGTACATGATCCAAAACCTACTTGAAGCCTTCACCCTTGTGGCCCCTAACCTTAGCACTGGTCCTAAGCTTCATGGTAGCATGTAAACCTATAGACATCAGAGCCTTCAAAGTAACCATAAGCTCTCCAGAACTACAGTTAAGAGTCCCCATGCCCTCTTGGTAGTTCTTACAGGAGTCTGTCACAAATGTTTAGAGCTCAGCAGCCCTTATCCTAGAGCTAGCTGTAAGTGACACTGCCTTCTTGGAAATAGTCCTTGTAACCTTGTGGGTCTTTGAAATTAGTAATAAGCCCTGTAGCCCCTGACAATCTGAAATCTTACTTTAGTGTTAAGTGTTATTCTGCTCCCTGACTCAACCCTAAAGCCAAGCAGCATCTGCTCATGCAGGAACACTTCATAAGCCACTTCTTCATCTGCATATTATCCTGAAGCCTGACTGGATCTAGAAGCACTGATATGTGCAGGGAGCAGTAAGAGCAGTAAGATTCTGTGGCATTTTGGGAGACAATTGGCTTGGTTGTTGTGAAGTGAGCATGTATGTGGGGTTGGAGGGAGGGTGGGGTTAGGGACTCTCAGTGCAGATTTTGGAGAACTGAGGGGAGATCCCAGAGAACCTCTGGTTGCTCCTCTGCTCCCTTCTTTCCCTGGCAGCATTGCCCACTATCCTACACCACTGCCACGCCAGCAGCCTGCCTGCGTGTGGGCAGGAGGCAGATGTTCGCTGCAGGAATGGTCCTTCCCTGTCTCCTCTGGCACAGGCAAAGCAAGCTGCAGCGGGCCTTTCTGCTGCTGCTGGCGGTCTGCCACAGTGGGAGAGAGGCCATGCCTAAAGCAAGCTCTGCTTTCCTGGGCTCTTCCACCACGTTAGAAGGTCTGAGCTAATTGCCTAGAGCGGACCTGATTACTTGCCTTAGGAACGATGCCAGCGGGGAACGATGGTGCTGTAGTGTTTCTCAAGCTCTTATTGCAGCATCATTTAATGATGCTTAAAGCGTGACCGGCAGCACTCCTGGTGCTTGTCCTGGATTGTGTTGGGTCCCAGATACACTGTTAACATGCATTAGTTTTTCCTACATTTTGTCCTTAAGAGAACTGATTTGTTTAGGGTTTTTTTTTTTTTCCTGTGTTTAAGGATCCACATGAGCTGCCCCTTTTCTTGGGTTTCATCCTGGAAGTCTGGGAGTACTTGAGAGCAAATTGAGCAAAGCACTTCATCGTGTGCTTAACCTGAAGTGCTCAGCTCTCTGTTCTGTGAGAGGCTTCATGGAGCTCTTAGCACCTCGTTGTGTCAAGCCCCTCACCCAGCACTCCACCTCCCCAACCAGCTGAGTGAGATTCTTGGCCCTGCTGTGGCTCTGGGAAGTGAGCCATCCTTCTGCTTAGGCAATTGGCAAAGCTGCCAGTCTGCTCAGCTGCTGTCCCTTCCAGGAATTGGTGTTTCTGGGGAAAAGAAGTGCTAATTCTTAATTCTTCTGCATTTCATTGTTAGTTTTTCCTGATTCATAATGTCATAACTGCTCTTTCCCACTTGATTCAGGAAACTTTGCCGGCTATAACTGTGGTGACTGCAAGTTTGGCTGGGCCGGCCCTGGCTGCAACGTGAGGAAGCCACCAGTTGTCAGAAAGGATGTCCACTCCCTGACGGCAGAGGAGAGAGAGCAGTTCTTCGATGCTCTAGACCGTGCAAAGACAACCATTCACCCAGACTATGTAATTGCGACTCAGCACTGGCTAAGTCTGCTTGGTCCCACTGGAGAGGAACCACAAATTGCCAACTGCAGTATTTATGACTACTTTGTTTGGCTTCATTACTACTCAGTCAGAGACACATTATTAGGTCAGTGCTTTTTTAATTCGAGGGGCTCTGCAGGTAAAGGAAAGGGTGAAAAGTAGTATTGCTGAACAGGGCTAAGCATGCTTAACACAGCTGCGCTACTTCAATGAGTCCCAGTAGGAGCAGATCTGTGGAGTGACACAGTCGATGCTGAGGAGCCAGTGGCCATCCACAGTTGTGGGAGGTCTGTTTCAGACCTGCTGCAGTCTGGTCCCTGTGACCGAATGCCCTGTGGTGGCTGGAGAACACCAGCCATGCTCCTGGGCCCTCTTCCATCTGACAGGGAGGCAGTTCACAGGCTCTGCTGTTGGGTGAACCAAAGCGTGGTCAGGCAGTGGTTTACTTCAAAAAGGTGTTCCTAGTCCACAGGACAAGGTGGATGCAGCAGCAGTGGAAAAGGGGCTCTGCAGTGGTGAATGTAGAGACTATGCAGGGACGTTGGGGACAGAAGTGCTACTGCTTTCTGTGGCCTTCAGCAAGTCACTAAGGATGGTATTTGCCTAAGTAACCACAGCCAGCTTTTAAAACCAAACCGGGTTCGAGGTTTAGGTATCTAACCTCATGCTTTCTCCCAAATCAGGATTCCTAGTCCCCATTGCTCTTCTAGACAGAAGTACCTATGCCAGCCCCGCTTTGCAAAGCGTAGCTCTCACAAGAGGAGGGAGCAGTATGCCTGTTCTACCTGGCTGTCTTACATGCAAGATGAACAGCCCATATCTACCTCCTTGCTAGAGGGTATCTGCTACCCTGCAGTGGAGTTTTCTTCAGTCTCCCCTCCTGATATGATCAAGATGGCCTGGCAGTCTCTGGCCTAGCAAGAGCAAAGGTCCTTCAGAGGACAGGACGATCATGTGGAAAGAGAAAGAGGCAACTTCCAGTGCTGCTGCAGTGATAAATAAATTCATGTGTGGGTTGAAGCTTGCTGCAATGATAGACAAATCCATATGTGGTTTAAAGCCCTTAACCTTTGAGTGTCTTAGTTCTCATGTGTAATAACAAGAGCATAATGCAAAAATAACAAGCACAATTTCAAGAAAATTGGCAAAGGACATTGAATTACTGTTGGCAGGTTATGGAAAATGCTGAGGTTCTCTTGATAGATACATGGTGTAAGCCTTGTGGCTGACCAAGAGAATGAGTTAATGTGGTACATATTAGCAAGGAGCTCAGATTTTAGACAATAAGACTGCTTCTTAAAAGCAAATCCAGTAAAGTTATAAGAAATCTTCACAATATCCAGCTTTTGGGGGAGTGTAAAGTTTTGAGAAGCACTAAAGTGAACATCCTTGGAGGAGTTTGTTTCACTTGTCCCATGTAAGTGTTGTAGCTTCTGGTGTATGCTCTCTTTCCAAAGGTGCAGACCTGCAGGTTTTTGTTTAACTCCACTCCAGGCAATAGCAGAAGGCAATAGTTCTCTTTCTCTTGAGCCTCCTTTGGTGCCTAAGTGCTTTTTTTATCTTCCTTTTGTAGGACCTGGCCGCCCCTTCAGAGGTGTGGATTTCTCCCATCAAGGACCTGCCTTTGTTACTTGGCATAGGTATCATTTGCTGTTGCTGGAGAGAGACCTGCAGGTTAGCTGAACAGCCTTTCCCTTTCCTCATGCAGCTTCTCTCTTTTGCTATGTTGCTTTGTTGAGCCAGCCAAGGGTAAGCTATTTCCTGGGACAGATCCTTACCAAAGTGTTTGCTCACTGATCCCTTTTTGCTTAAAGTGAAATTAGTGCTTTCTAGATGGCAAGGACTGATACTGCTCACAGTGAGAAAGGTGAAGGTTATAATGGAGATTTTTTAATTCATCTCCACAATAGATGACAGAAGATATGAATTAACAGTATTCATTAATAAAATCAAAGCAAACGTCTATACATAACACTTGGTAGCAGACAGTGTCTGCTGATGTTGAAGAGACTCTCCCAATGAAAGCAACACTAAATATCACAGAATCACAGAATCACAGAATCATGTTAGGGATTGGAAGGGACCTCGAAAGATCATCCAGTCCAATCCCCCTGCTGGAGCAGGGACACCTAGATGAGTTCACACAGGAAGGCATCCAGGCGGATCTTGAATGTCTCCAGAGAAGGAGACTCCACAACCTCCCTGGGCAGCCTGTTCCAGTGCTCTGTCACCCTCACAGTAAAGAAGTTCCTTCTCAAATTTAAGCGGAACTTCCTGTGTTCCAGCTTGCACCCATTGCCCCTTGTCCTATCATTGGACATCACTGTGAAGAGCCTGGCCCCATCCTCCTGACACTCACCCTTCAAATATTTATAAACATTAATAAGGCCCCCTCGCAGCCTCCTCCAAGCTAAAGAGGCCCAGCTCCCTCAGCCTTTCCTCGTAAGGGAGATGCTCCACTCCCTTCATCATCTTGGTGGGTCTGTGCTGGACTCTCTCAAGCAATTCCCTGTCCTTCTTGAACTGTGGGGCCCAGAACTGGACACAATATTCCAGATGCAGTCTTACCAGGGCAGAGTAGAGGGGAAGGAGAACCTCTCTCGACCTACTAACCACACCCCTTCTAATGCACCCCAGGATGCCATTGGCCTTCCTGGCCACAAGGGCACAGTGCTGGCTCATGATCATCCTGCAGTCCACCAGGACTCCCAGATCCCTTTCCCCTACACTGGTCTCTAGGAGATCATTTCCCAACCTCTACTGGAACCTGGGGTTATTCCTGCCCAGGTGCAACACCCTACACTTGCCCTTATTATATTTCATCAAGTTTTTCCCTGCCCAGCTCTCCAGCCTGTCCAGGTCTCTCTGGATGGCAGCACAGCCTTCTGGAGTGTCAGCCACTCCTCCCGGCTTTGTATCGTCAGCAAACTTGCTGACAGTGCCCTCTGTTCCCTCATCCAGGTCATTTATAAATATATTGAATAATACTGGTCCTAGTACCGACCCCTGAGGGACTCCACTAGACACAGGTCTCCAACTAGACTCTGCCCCATTGACCACCACTCTCTGGCTTCTTCCCACCAGCCAGTTCACAGTCCATCTCACTACCTGATCATCTAATCCACACTTCCTCAATTTGTCAGAAAGGATGCTGTGGGAGACCGTGTCAAATGCTTTGCTGAAATCAAGATAATGATTAAATGCACCATGCTATATTTAATATTTAATATGTGTATATATTTAGTAATGCATCTTTTAAAAAATATATATATTAACGTGCCCAGCAGTCAGTTGCTGAAGCATTGGCTCATTTCCATTTGCATTACTTCTGCCTTGGCAATGTTATTGTATTTCAGCCTTGCAGGTCTCTAATGAAAATGGTTGGTATTAAAATGGCTGCAGAATCTTGCTTTTGTGAAACCATATCTAACAAGCAAGCACAAACAAATCCACTGTATTGCTCTATGAACACAAGTTCAGATTCTTTCCCCAGGGCTAGCCTTTCTGGAGCGAAAGCAAACCACATGCCCAATTTTACCCGTTACCCACTTACGTCTCTCAGAAAGTCTCTTAGTTCCTAAGGCTCGATTCATCTCTGCTCCTGTTCTCCTGCGTGGTCTCTGAGTTGTTGGAATGCTTAACATGGCCAAAAGAAGCACAGGCCAACAGCAGAGTAACTAGTGACCATGTCTTTGCTGGGGCGGACTTAGTGCCCCAGTCTTTTGAAAGGTTAGAACAGCACTGTGAAGTGCATGTAGTTGAAATGCAGAATGAAAAGCAGAATGCACAGTGAAATATCCAGTGAATACCCAGTGAAACCACTTGCAGGAGTCCCTTTCTTTCTCTTCCCTTCGAAAGTGCTTCCCTGCTAACGTGTTTCTGTCCATTGCAGAGGCTGATGGGCAATGACTCCTTTGCGCTGCCCTACTGGAACTTCGCCACGGGCAGAAACGAGTGTGACATCTGCACAGACCAGCTCTTTGGAGCATCGTGGCCAGATGAACCAGGGCTGATCAGCCCGAGCTCCAGGTTCTCCCGCTGGCAAATAGTTTGTAACAGGTACAAGAATATCTAGGGCAAGCTTGCATACTGGCCAAACCTTGCTTTAATTCAGTACTGAGAGAGCAGGCTGCTCTCTCAGTGTGAGCAAGTGGCAGGAAAAGAGCCACGATGTCTATTTTCAATTGGGATCCATGGTCCATTTGTGTGTAGATGGTGCTGTGTAAACTTTCTCCCCTGGTATTATGGAAGTATATATTTTTTAAGATGATTCTTTTGGCACAGGATTTTAGTTGATTCAGCCAATTTGAGGCTGCCAAATGTTTGAAGAGTTTGCATATTGACAAGTATCTTTTTAAAGAAGAAATGCCTGCATGTCAGTTCTCTGTAACAAACACCTGACTGATTCTGGCAGCAGAAACAGAAAACTCTTTTGACATATAGGAAGCTAGAGAAAGGCTGAAAAATCTGTTTCCTTGTATTGAGTGAGATCTTAACCCTGATATATTTAGGGCAGTTTGGGGCTGCTGACTTCGAAGCAGCTGAGATTTCACACGGAAGACAACACAGAGAGCCCTGTGCTTGCTGACAGCTCTCTGTAGGCCAATCCTGATTGGGGTGAAAGCACAGCTTTGACGGGGAATTCACATGCGGGATCAGGGTGCTACAACATAAGATGCTGCCGGTTACAACACCCACATAACATTCTTCTGTCAGCTCCAAGGCAGCATGCAGTCAGTCAGACTGGTACAGAGGTACCGAGAGCTCAGGGCTTTTCAAAAGAGTCTCTTTCTCTGGATACCTAAAGAGCTACTTGAAATTCTAGCTTTAGGCACCAGTTGGCTTTAAATATTGCCCCTACTTTTTCCTTAAAATAAATAGGGCTTTGTTTTTTCTTGAAAACTGAAGTCACTTAACTTTTGCCTTGCCAAGGTTAAACAGAGAAGGGCTTTTGTTTACTTCAGCAGTTTCTGAAAGTGCTGTTTCCTTTTATACCGAACAGCATAGAATTTTTTCACAAGTGTTATGCTATTTGTTTCTTCCTTCTTCCCTCTTTCGCTGATATAAAGGACTTGCTCCCTATTAGCTAGTAAATAAGCCCTGCAACAGCAGGATATCCTCCAGACCCTGAAAAAGAAGATGCAATACATTGCAGTTGCTTTTCTTCTAAAAGGGATGAGGGATGGAAAAGGAAATCCTGTTTTCTGTCATTCCTTGTCCTGTTTTCTGTCATTCCCTGCATATTTGTAGCCCACCCCACAGTCTAATTTTCGTGTTTATTTTCCTCTTTGTTAAGGGTTAAAAAACTAGTCCTTGCTCAGGACTGAAAGTTTTTCAATTCAAAATTCAAAAGACTCTTCTAGAAAACTATCTTCCAAAGCTCCTGGGAAGGGAGTGGATGTGAAGGGAGTTGTGTTTTGCCTTCTCTATAGTGTCTTGTCTCTGTGGAGGACGAGCCTGGTGAGTCTTGGCCCAAATGACTGATGGTCCACAGAGGCTGTAGAATAATGGAAAGTCATGGCATGGTGGCAGTCCTGTGACAACTTCGGCTTCCAGGCCATGGGAAGTGAACCAGGATGCCCCAGGAGGTGTCATTCCCTAACCCCTGCTGTCCCACATGTACAACCAGGGCCTCTTTTGTACTACCAGTGAAAAAGCCAACAAGCCAGGCGTCATCACCCCCTTCTGACTTGTGCCTCTTGCTGTTTTATGCTCAGCTTGGATGATTACAACCGCCTGGTCACGCTGTGCAACGGGAGTGCTGAGGGGCCACTGCGGCGGGGGCTGCCTGGGGACTCCAGCCAGCAGCTGCCCACGGTGGAGGACGTCAGGAGGTGCCTTTCCCTGCAGGAGTTCGACAGCCCCCCCTTTTTCCGCAATTCCAGTTTCAGCTTCAGGTTTGTCCTTTGACTCCTCCACAGACAGCTGGGTCTTTTTTTTTTTTTTTTTAATATGTGTGTCAGCAGCAACAGTTACTTAATGGTGCTTTTACCCATTTGCAGGAATGATCTGGAGGGCTTCAGTAAATCAGGTGGAGCCCTTGACTCGCCAGTGCTGAGCCTTCATAATTTGGCTCACTCTTTCCTGAACGGCACCAGCATTCTCCCTCACTCAGCCGCCAACGATCCCATCTTTGTGGTATGTCTTTTTCCCCTATCATGAGTGGTAGTGGCTGTGGCTCAAAGGCAGCTCTCTCACCAGAGATTTGCAGAACAGAAGTAAAGTGAATTCCCTAAATATAAGTCCTTTATATACAAAAGGAAAACTCTTTCCTCTTTTCTTGAACGCTGTCATGCCTGTGAAATGGTTAAAGAGAAAAGAAATCTCAGAGTGATTTGTGAAACATAAAATCAGTTTTTAGGGAGAAGAGCTGCTATTCCAAGTCATGTTGCCCTGAATCCTCTGATTAGGTGGTATCTAAATTTAATGGCTTATACCAGACAATTTTTCAGCAATGACAAAAACCATGTGGTGGGTTTAGCCTGGCTGGCAGCCAAACACTAAAGAGATGCTTGCTCACCAGCCCGGCCTGGGAAATGGGGGAGAGAATCAGAAGGGTAAAAGTGAGAGAAATCATGGTATAAGATAAAAACAATTTAATAATTGAAATAAAATTGTAATTAAAATAGTAATGCTAGTAACATTAATAATGGAATATACAAATGACTGATGCACAGTGCAATTGCTCACCACCTGTCAACCAGTGCCCAGCCTGCTCCCAGCTAGCAATCCTGGAGCAGATACAATCCTGAAACCACAATCATAGAAAAGAGTGAGAGAGCCCAAGAGAACCCAAGAGATCCCCAAGGGGTCCCCTAGCCTTCTGTCCATCCCACCATCATTTAAATGCTGAATGTGATGTTATATGATATGGAATATCCCATTGGCATATCCAAATGCCAGTTTGGGTTTACTAACTTACTATGCTCTCTCAGAGTTTATTCTGCACCTCCAGACTAGCAAAACATGGGAAGTTGGATACGATTGTATCTTCCACTGACAATTGAAAACATTAGTATGTTATCAATGTCCTTCTCATACCAAACCTCATACCAAACCTCATACTGAAACCAAAAGACAGTGCTATTCTAGCTACTAAGAAGAAAATGAGCTCTATCCTAGCAAAACCAGGACAACTGAAAGTGGGGTTAGTTATTTTAGATCAGTAGACTGAGTAGTACGTTTCTTTGTTTAAAACTTCACAGGCTAAAAGGAAACACATCTAATTTCAGGATCTCTTGGGGAATAGAAATAATGTGATTTCACTGCTGCATTGGTACAGTGCTACACTGCAGTGAGCAGCACAAACAGGAATGTGCAAATTAAACAATTGGCTTTGCTTACACATCTTTCTTTTGTAATAAATTCATGCTAATTCCTTTTCCTCTTTATTAGATTAAACCACAGTGACTGTATAGAGAAATTCTAATGCAATTAATTTCTTTCTTACCTTTATTTTAAGATTGCAATCTTTTGTTGGAGAAATTAGCCCAAATACTTATATAGTGGTTCTCCAGCTTACACCTTAATAATTCTTGAATTCCTACATTAATTCCTTTTTACACAATGAAATCTTCATTTCATTATGCTGTAATTTTGTATGCAAGATTATTTCTGTAAGATATTTTCTAAATTTTTTCTAGGGTGATAATTAAAAATCATGAATACATCAGAAATTAATTTGAACTGCCCCAGACATTTTTAATAGTTGTCTGAACTCAACTTGGAAATAGCTTTCCTACATTAGGGCTTTATATGCCTATAAACTCAATGGACAAGATGTAATCAAATTCATGGGTACTTGGAGCTGTGGAGCTAGTGGCACTCTCTAAAGTGAGCATGAAGGAATCAAATTTCTCAAAATATTCCTTACCTGTTCAGAGAGGAGAGAGAGTAAAATATGTTTGAGAGATACATTCACCTGAGTGAGCTCAGTGGATCCTCATCCTCCTCAGGGAGGATGGACCTGTCCATTCACTGCCAGCTGATATTAAACTGGAAAAAAACTTATTATGGACAAGCAGCAACAAGGAAATATACAGCAAAATGTCCCATGCAGGAGATCAATGTACTCCGTTCACATGAGCTTTCCCAGTTTCCCATTCTGTAAATCCCACTTAAATTAGGTTGTCCTCTTCTCTTTCTTTCAAAGCTGCTGCCACCTTAGGTGGGAGTGTTTTAAATGCTGCTGAGTTCAGAAAATGTTTAATAAGTGTGTATGTCTGTGCCTGGATTTGCAGGTTCTTCACTCCTTTACTGATGCCATCTTTGACGAATGGATGAAACGGTTTAACCCCCCTGACAATGCCTGGCCTGAGGCGCTGGCCCCTATCGGTCACAACAGACGGTATAACATGGTCCCTTTTTTCCCTCCTGTGACCAACGATGAGCTCTTCCAAACCGCAGAGCAGCTTGGCTACACCTATGCCATTGACCTGCCAGGTACGTGTCAGAGGTGTGGAGGCTGTTCCAGGCCAACTGATGAGACAGATCACATTTGCAATGACACAGACATATGGAAGATCATAGAATCATGTAATGGTTTGTGTTGGAAGGGACCTTTGAAGGTCATCTAGTCCAACCCCCCTGCAGTAAGCAGGGACATCTTCAACTAGATCAGGTTGCTCAGAGCCCTGTCCAGCCTGACCTTCAATGTTTCCAGGAATGGGGCTTCTGCCATCTCTCTGAGCAACCTGTTGCAGTGTTTCACCACCTTCACAGTAAAGAATTTCTTCCTTATATAATCTAAATCTACTCTCTTTTGGTTTAAAACCCTTACCCCTTGTCCTATTGCTACAGGCCCTGCTAAAAAGTTTGTCCCCACCTTTCTTGTAGGCCCCCATTAAGTGTTGAAAGGCCACAATAAGGTCTCCCCAGAGCCTTCTCTTTTCCAGACTGAACAACCCCAACTCTCTCAGCCTTTCTTCACAGGAGAGGGGTTCCAACCCTCTGATCATTTTTGTGGCCTTCTTCTGGACCTGCTCCACCAGGTCCATGTTTTTCCTGTGTCTTTGCTTTCTTCAGAGCTGGAGGCAGTACTCCAGGTGAATGAATGAAAATAAGGCACCTTTGACAAACCACATGGTTCTACTCACCTGCTCACTAGCAATCACATATTGTAGCATACAGGGGTAGTTACAACTCACCCGGTAAACTGTGATGACGACGAGCCTGCATATACTTAGTTTGCTCTGCTGCAAAACACATCAACTTGAACTGATCCAGTGTCAGCAATGGTAATCCTTTGGGGTTGAGGAGTTTTTGATTTTGGCTTCTCTTCCCAGCACTGTTTATGTCTGTTACAGGATCCTTTAACCTGTCAAAGGTCAGGCACTCTGCCAGGGAGCTCCTCTGGTTGATGCTGGTCATTAGAAAATACTTGTTTTATACAGGGTCCTGAATAATACTGTGCCATGAAACTCATTAGAGATGAACTCCATTAATCTTTGGATACCCTGGAGAGATGTACCTGGGTGTTTTGTGTTATAAGCCTCCAATTTTAAAGATTTTCTGTGTTCATAGGTTTGATGCGCCTTAGGGTTGTTCTAGTTGCCTGAAATTACCTTTGACACAAATCAGATTAAAAACCAAAACCAAGAAAGTAAAGTGTTTATGCACAAAATCAAAAATTTGCAACATGAATTGCAAATATTTGTAAAAGGCACAAGTGTCAGAAATGCATGAAAACCATGCTTCAGCTGCTTTACCAAAGATTAAATCTGAGCAGTTTCTTTCTCCACCTCGGTATTCCTTTGAGAGGCAGTAGGCGCTTATCTAACCTATGTGGTTAGAAATTTATTCTGAATGCTTACTGTACATCTGCGGTTTTAATCTGTGGAAACTTTTTAAAGGACTATAAACTGCAAAAGAATGAAATCCTTGTCCTCAGGCTGCACTCATGCAGGGGAGCCCTGACTTGTGGAGGCACATTAGCTGCTTCTGCATTGCTTTTCCCAGGGTTGTCACCAGAATTTCCTCTGAAAATTTAAACTTCTCTTTTAATGCATTTTCAGTTTTCCTCCCTTTGGACTACTGTCCTTCATCCTGCTTTGAAAATGCTGCTTCCCCTTGGGCATGAGGTACCCAGAGAGGAACAAAGCAGCTTGTGATTCTGCTGCTTCTCAACTCCCCCCTAAATAAATTGTTAGCTCTTTGTGAGGCAGCACATATGTCCCTGTCTGCATGGTCTATGTTCAGATCCACAGGTCAGATCTGTTTTTTATCCAAATATATAACATGCTCATGCTACTTCATGTAACCACATTAGAAATCAACATACATTAATACATTGCTGGCTCTTACCTGAAAGATTGTAAAGTGGTAAACAATTCATTTTGGGACCTTACTGAATTTGGGCACGATTGCCCTCAACTCTTTTGTTAACAGAGACTACAGATTGGGGCACCCAAATTTTAGTTGCTTTTATAGTCAGTGTGACATCTCCCTGAGCTATCTGTCTTCTTTAGCCCATATGTTTAATAACTTCTAAATATCTTAAGCCCTTTTGAGAGTTTTTTCTGAATATTTAGTTAAATGTAATTGTTGCCATCCCGGTACATGTAGCATTTTTCAGAACAGGAGAGCAGGCAATTTTTGCTTCTGAAAGCATAAATGAAAACACAAAATTCAATCAAGTGGAGCAGTGTTATTATAAGAAAGGGCAATATTATCCTAGAAGACAGTAGTTCCCCAGAAGTGGTTCAGAATCAGAAGATGCGATCTAGAGCCCGTCAGTAGAACCACACTGAGCTTGACAATAGGCTGCTTTGTGGTTGATAGGAAAATTTGAAGGTTTTCTCTTAACCAAAACAGCTTGGAAACAGCTATGCTGAAATGTCATTATTGAAAGAATTGCTGAAATAATTCATAATTTTAGACAAATTATATAAAAGAATGGTCTTTTTGTCTTGTCAGTGTTAATCTTTCACATTCTCAACACTTTAATTTGTATGAAAGGTTGAAGTTTAAATTCAGCTGTAGACTTCTCTGGCAGGAAACATCTCTGGCTCTGGTATGTGTGTTGGTTACATGGTGCACTACCAGCTTCCCCTGTGGCCATTGGGTTGCTAAGACACACAATTAATCATAATTAGCAGGCTGTGGGACATATTCTTTCTTCCATGTGATTTGAAAAATGCAATTATGGTCTGTCCTCACTTCAGACATTTCATATTTCCAGGTTCCTTTGAAGAAACCCAAGCGTGGGCTGTCTTGGTTGGATCCACAATTGGAGGAGCACTTATGGCTCTGGCCATGATCGTTCTGCTGCTTGTGCTTTTCCAGCACCGTAGGCAGAGAAGAGGGTTTGAACCACTGATGAACGTGAGCTTCAGTCACAAAAAGTACATGGAAGAGGCCTAGTGCCCTCACTTTTTTTCTTTGCTTATTCTTGTAGGAAGTGACCTTGATTGTGATCTTAGCTGAGAATTTCTCACGCACTCCTTCGGCAGCTGACTACATTGTTCTCATTCAGGTTTACCCATTATCTTGTGAATTATAATATATGAAGTCCCTGAGTACCTCTGTGCAAGGCCCAAGATGGGCCAGACTTTTCTCATTACCAGATGTTATCTGGAGTGTGTGACACTTGTAAGTTACCCTTTATAGATTTAGATCAAAACAGCTAAGAATCCAAATAGAAGTAAACCAACTTGAATAGCCAAGATAAATTTTCACCTCAATTTTTAAAAATTTCTTTTAGCAGCTCTAAGTTGTGCTGAAAGTTATTAACCCTACATATGTATTTGAATAACAAAATATTATAGTTATCAATAAATATTCTGAATAGCATAGTCTGTTTGACAAAATACTATAGGAACCCCCTGGTTTCAGTTTATTTTGGAAGCATGATCAATTCCGTATGTTAGTTCCAATCAAGCTGATGTTGGGAGTAGGCAAATCTCCAAACTCAAATTCTCCTAAAATTTAAGAGCTGGAGTTCCCTAACAGCTACATATGCACTTGTGTTTTACTTCTGCATTAGGGACCTGTGACAGAAGTTGAAAATGATGCTCATCCTTCCCTGTTTTGGCTTTGCTGCACTTTTTCATGAATCTAGATTTAAATTTCCAAAGTCTGGGACCCAGGACTCAAGGTAACAAGACTAAAAAAACTTGAGTGACCCAGGTCTGCAGGTAGGGGATAAGGTTTGGATGTGGCATTCCCTAGACTGTGTCTTAAACATTCCTTTATACATTCCCTATATATTTCTTTCTTTAGACATATATTTGGACCCCATTTGGGTCACTCTCCTATGTTATCCTGAGACAGGGTTTTTACACAGCAAATGAAGTCCTGAACAGGCTGTGTCAGCTTTCATGCTTAATATATTACATTAATGGAGTGCTCAGATTTTGCATTTGGTAGGGTCCTGAGTCTTAGAAAAACTCTGCTTTTGTAGCCTTGAATAGAAACTTCCAGTTAGTAACGATTTCTGATATTTCTTCTTGGCCTGCTCAATACTAGCCATGCACTTTAGAAAGAAGATCTCAGTAGATCTCCACACATACTTCACCTTGAATATGTGTAACTCACAAAACTTACCTCTAAAATGTGGACTTTTTGGGGCAAAGAAGACTTATGATTTGCTCACCACACTCTCAAATAACCTTTGCTGCATTGGGTGGACAATGATCTCCTGCCATTTGTGGTGTTTTGTGATGCCTTTTTGGGGGTCCTGGCTCATGCCCAAGACATCAATGGTTGGAGCACTTTTTGTACAGCTGCTCAGCCCAGTACCCTAGCTCCCAATTCAGGTTTCCTTTTGGGGTTTTTTACTGTGTAGGGACCAGTGTTACTTGGTGCTGAGGAAATCAGATGAGCTCTCCAGAGACCTGTTTTGGGTGTATATTACATCAGCTGGACCCTAATTAGTGTCACATTGTAGCTGGGTCTGAGGTCTCCATGTGCCCTTCTGAAGGAGGAGATGTCAGCTGCTTTCCAGCACTACCAGACTATGAATCTTCACATAGGGTGGGTTGTGTTGGAAGGGACCTTTAAAAGTCATCCCATCCAACCACCCTGCAGTGAGCAGGGACATCTTCCACTAGATCAGGTTGTTCAAAGCCCTGTCCAACCTGACCTTGAGTGTTTCCAGGGATGAGGCTTCCACCACCTCTCTGGGCAACCTGTGCCAGGGTTTCACCACACTCAGTGTAAAAAATTTCTTCCTTATATCTTGTCTGAATCTATCCTCTTTTAGTTTAAAACCATTACCCCTTGTCCTGTCACTACAGGCCCTGCTAAAAGTCTGTCCCCATCTTTCTTATAGGCCCCCATTAAGTACAGAAAGGCTGCAATAAGGTCTCCCTGGAGCCTTCTCTTCTCCAGGCTGAACAACCCAGAACATGCATCAGTTTGTGCTAAATCTTTTAGATTTAGAGATACTGTTGGATGGAGATTGATACAGTTTTGTCTTTCGTGTGATGTGAATGTTTAGGAGACAGGCTAGGCTGCTATTTCCAAGGGTGAATGAGATTTTTTTCTTGGGGTCACAAGGCATAGTGTGTGCCTGACTAGCTTCACCGTCTTGGAGGTTTGGCTATCGCTGTCCGAAGGGTTTGCTTTGCAAGCTGCCCTGGTTATGGGCAAGTGACAGTGGCAGTGGGATAGAGAAAGGAGAGAGAGAGGGGAGAAATGTAAAATATGTAGCATAGCAGCTAACTTGTTAGAAATTATTTTGCCTAAGACCCGCTGAGTAAAACAAGGGAGAGTAGCTCTGTTCTCACTTGTAAATGGAGTGGAAAGGTATTTTCCTCTCCAGAAGAAAAGCAATGAGGCATTAGATTGATACTGTGCACATAAAAAATACTAGGGTCAAAGATCCATGCATTACTCTTTCCACTCACTGGCCCTTAGTTTAATAATTAGGGCTTTAAAACTGTGTCTGGTCTTTAACAGTTGCTTGTGAGATACCTGACCGAAGCAGCCTGTCTGGAGAACACATCCCGCCCTCTCGCGGCTCCCTGGAAAATTGCCTGGTCACACCAGAAACCTGTTTTTCTCCGTTTTTAAAAAGTTCGCTCTTGATCTAGCAACCAAGGAAAGTTGTGTCCTTGGTGAAAGGAAGAAGCCCAGGTAAACATTATATGAAATGCTTAAAAAGAAAGGAAGTTGAGCACAAGCACATTAAAAAACAGATGGAGGAAATCCTGTAGCAAGTTTGATTGTAAAGGGGGCTTTTGCATGTTTTTATGTTCCATTCATCTCAAACAAGATAAAAGGCATTTTTTGTTGCTGGTTTATGCAAGTGTTAGTAAATACCTGCCGTCTCTTGTTCCATAAATTGTACTGAAGCTATTACTGCAGAGGTGGGATGAAGAGGGCCTCTCAAAGGCATCCACAAACTCCTGAGCTGAGGGGAACAATGCTGAAAACCCACCATCCCCAGTCTCCATAGAGTCCAGGACAGTGCAAAGTGTGACCTCAGCTGGTGCCCATGGACCACCTCTGCCCATCACTTTTTCTTCTGGCATTCATAACTGACCAATCACCCAGCCCAGTCCAGGGAGGAAGGATGAGGGACCAACACATCCATTTTTGTGGTAGCTTTTTACTCAAGACACTTTGCTGGCAGATGGAAGGTGCACTCCTGAATGACTTTGAGCTGAGATGGCTGTAATCATCACCACCCACCCCCCCAGCCCCACCTTAAAAATAATTCCTGCTGAATTATTTCTTCTGACAAAAGGCTCTGAATCACTCAGGAGTATGTAACACCAGCTGCAAATGAGATGTTTAAGCTCCAGGGAGGGAGAAATGCTCAAAAACATTCCTTTCTCAGTCTTTTTGTAAGCTAGACCCATGCAGCTTTCCAGCTTTGCATGTAGGGCTTTTGCATGGATTATCTTTCCGAGGAGTTTAATTGTCTCTAGTTAATTCTCTCTCAATTGGCTGTACTGGATCCGTGGGCAGCTAATGTCTCCTTTTGAGTCAGCCAGTGGGTCAGGTGCTTGAATTTTTGACTCTGTAGTAAGCTGGTGGTAGCCACATCATCTCTGTCAGTCATGGCCTGTGCCTTTGTGCAAATGATTATCATGAAAATTCTCTGAAGGAATTAATGAGAACCTGCTTTCTGAATGAAATTAAATCTCATTGCTGGCTGTTTAGCTGAGACCTTGAAAAGGAATCTGTTCTGATTGTGCCCCTGATTTAGGAAAGAAGCAATGTAAAGCAACCACATATCATGGCTATTATTGTAAAACTGGAAGTTGCAATGCCCCTACCGACCTTCTGCTTCTATTAACTGCTTTCTTCACATTGCTTTTGTGAGATGCTGTGTGCCTGTGCTTGTGATGGGAAGAAAAGAGAAAGAAGAGAAGCAGATTCAAAGGCTATCAGCTAAATTTAGTAGTGAAGATGTACACTTACAGAACCAGGAAGGAAACTTAGTTTTCTAAAGTACCCTCTTTGGCCCTTTATGCAGTGTATGCAGCCAGTTAAGTGCCCTGCTCACAGCTGCCTGGAGAAAGTCAGGTTAGGAACAAGGCTGCACCTATGATCCTGCTCCACTTCAGTGCTCCTGCATCTGAGAAACAACAGATATATAAATATAAAACAAGGCTTTCCAAGACCTGGGTGGCCAGAATAAATGGTACCAGTGCTGGCCATCTTCTTTGCACTCTAGCTCTCTCTTGTGAGGAGGCATCTACCTCCTCTCATAAAGGCTGAAAAAACCACGGACATCAACAGCTATCTCTGCACTAGGTTTCAGATTAAGGCAATGTATAAACCATCGCATTGTATAGATCCAAAATCATGCTCTGATAGTAACAGGGGGCCCTCCAAGGAAGAAACATAAGAAGAAAATGTCACCCTCAACCTATCATTTAATAGGGCTTCAGGTATGCACCTAGCTGCAGTATCTGCAGGTCTGGTTCACTTTGCCTGTCCTGACCTTCCTCACCCATCCTGTCTGCACTCATGGTGATGTTACCATCTCCGAGTATTCTCCTTCAAAGGGTTTTGAGGCCAACCTTGTGCTAGGACAGGTAGGATAGCAACTAAGCTAGTAAATGTAATGGTGAGAGTGAGAAACCTGAACATATCAAGTTATTCAGTAGGGAGGGAGTAAGCAGTCAGGTCTCTTCCTCAACAGAGGAGACCTCTCTCCTCTTGTCTCTCCTCCCTTCACTGCCTTGCTGTCTCTGGCCTGTTGACAAACCCATGAACCCTGGAGCAACTTCATCACGCAGGATGGAAAGAAAGAATGAGCTGACTCCAAGTGTTGCCCTTGGTCTGAGTAAAGGAGGCAGTCACTAGATCTCAAGCTCAGATGAAGTATTTTCAGTCCATATCAGGCTTTCTCACAGACTAGATTACAAAGCTCCTTTTTCAGCCTGTGGTGGGTATCCTAAGGTTTCTGATTTTCTTTGGTCATGTAGCAGAGAGCTCGGCTGTCTGTTTTGGATATGGTGAATTCCATTAGGTGGATAGATGCCTGAGGCACAGATGCTTAAACATCCGATAGTGTGGCCACAAAGTCCTCTATTGTGGCTTCCTTCACTTGTGTCCTGGTTTTTAGCTGAAACAGAGCTGGGTTTCTTTTTCAGTAGCTAGAATTGTGCTGCATTTTGCTTTCAGCCTGGGATTTGCTATGAGACACTGATAACACACCAGTGTTTGCATTTTTGTCACTGGAAGTGAAGGACTTTGTGTTCTGTTAGTCCACAGGCACAAGATTTAAGGAGGGTGAAGAATATTTAAATTAATAAACTTAATTGACAGTTAGATATGCCAATGGGGTATTCCATATCATATCATATCATATCATATCATATCATATCATATCATATCATATCATATCATATCATATCATATCCAGTATATTAGTGAGGGTCTCCTCCTCTTTCAGTGATCTCTGTCTTTCGCTCGGGCTCTGGCTCTTCCAGGATTGTCGCTCCTCCGGGATCGTTATCTGGGAACAGGCCGGGCTCAGTCAGGAGGTGGGTGAGCAATAGCACTTGGTGTCACTCATTTGTATATTTTGTTACTGTTATCATTATCACTACGATTTGAATATTAGTATTATTTTAAGTTTTCTCTCTATGATTAAACTGTTCTTATCTCAACCTACAAGCCTCCTTATCCTTGCCTCCCCAATCTTCTCCCCTATCCCCTGGGGGTGAGGGGGAGGTGGGTGAGCGGCTGTGTTGGCTGCTAGCCAAGGGCTAGCCCAGTGAAACCGTCACAACTTGGTGGTTTCGTTGCTGCATCCTAAGATGCTTCCAGACCGTTTCCCTGCCATCCATGTCTGAGGGTTTGGTCTATTCTCTATCTTCGCAAATTTTTAAAATTTCTGCCTCAGAAGAAGGTCTCCTGAGGTTTCACTGCCTTTTTTTTCTGGCTCTTTTTGCTTGAAAACTTCTTTCAGCGGCTTCATTTTTATGTGGAGGTGTTATTGCTCAAATCTCTGTAACAGTTTCACAGTTGCCTCCTCTGCTTGAGTTAACTGAAAAACTACTGAACGTTTTAAATCCTCAGAAGCTGTTATTGTTGGGAATAAAGCTAATGAATGGCTTCTTTTGGGCTGGTTGCCACCAATTTCAGATAGTACCTGAAGTGCTTATTAAGCTTTCTGTGTTGTTTTTTTTTTTTTCATTTTAACCAGAGACTTTCAAACTCCAGCTTGGCTTTTGCCAACAAATTTTTCCACTTTATTTCATGCTGCTGTGTCCTACAATCCCATGGTCAGCAGCTGCTGAGGGTGAGGAGACCTTGCCAAAGAGCTGCTTCTTTCTGTGTTGCTCTAGTTGGCTGTGTATGGCAAGAGCATTGCGAGGAGATCTGGTGGGCTCAGCCCCTGCAGATGCATATCAAATTGACTTACAGTCCTTAAGGCCTGTGTCAACGACTGGCTTCATGGTTAGCACTCTTGCTTGGCATGCTACACTCTTGCTGGTCCCCTTGGCATAGTTGTCCAGCAGAGACGTGAGCAAATGGCTTCATTTAGACCAGCTCTAAAACTGTTCAGATTCATGTCACATCCCAAGGTGGCTGCCTCTACTCCCCAAGCCTGGAGATGGGAGCTTCGATGAGATGTAGAAAGCCTGCTTCTTCTGCAGATGTGTACACCCACTTGGTGTGCCAAACTCTATGGATATAGAATTCAGCTTGGAGCTTTGAAAAATACTGCTTGTGAAAGCAGAGCACAATCCTTCCTGAGAAAAGAAAAAGCTGTATTTTTAACAGAAGGAAAAATTATCCTTTTATTCACCCCAAGTACACTCTTTCCTCACTCCTTTCCCTCCAACTCTTTCCATGTGTAGTTTTAGGATAAGACCTGTGATTTTGCAAAAACAAGGAAGGCATGCTTTTAATGTAGAATTTGTTGATTTTAAATACAACCTGCCAGCTAAAAAAATCTGATCAGAGACATGACATATGGAGAGAGAGATGACAGAGCTCAGTGCTCATTTACGCTGTATCTATCTGCTGCTAAGAAAAAACTATACCCTGGTGGCTGTGCTAGGACAGACGAACAGAAAGATAAAAGGTGTATTTCTACTTAAAGCTGAAAAAAGGAGGAAAAAAAAACCCCAGTATTTTTCATTTCAGTCTTGCCTGTATCTAAATTTTTTAGCTTGGTCTGGGGATTGCCTAGTCATGTTTTTCTGATGTATACTTAATTGTGTTATACAGATAGATGAATTCGTGTCAGCTCATCACAACAGCCTGTCTCATGCTCATTTTTGCCTTAGTTGCTGTCAGTCATTCAATATCAGTACAGTTGCTATCTGGAAGGCTTGTCTCTAACAGCACTGTACAAAATCACTCCCTCTACTTTTCTCTAATATTCCATGATTTATTTCATTTGGAAACAAAGTAGGGGCAGGGGTTTTACAGAGTAAGGTGAATGGGAATGGAAATTTATTGAACAACAAAATGACTACCTGGAATATTGCCTTTGCCTGACAAGTTGCAGTAAATTCATTTTGCAGCCAGGGAAGGTCAGACTTTTTTCCTTCCACATTTCATGGAGTGTGTAGCAGAGCACCTTTCTCTAGAATAGAAGTCCCTCAGTTTTCAGTTGTGGCTGTGGCATGGTTAAGGAACTTGGAAATTGTTTTAGGGAAGAATCCCACAAACACTTCAACATTTCAGGGTGGTGTAACTGCACATACAGCAAGAATTACCGAATTGGGAAAGAAAGTTTTCCAAACTTCACAGCAGTTGTGAAAAGAAAAAAATCCCTATCCCAATTTCTCATGTGTTTCCAGTGCAGTGCAGGATTGTCCCAGCTCTGTTTTCTGCTGGGAGATGCCTGGAGATTTTACCTCTGCTGGTTCCTCTGGAGACTTTTCCAGTCTCCTTCCCCTCTTCCACATTGCTTTTCTTGTCCTTTTGCCTCTTTCTGCCTTGCTTTGCAAATATATCTATTTCACCCTCCTCTAATTTATCTATTAATATTCTTAACAGTGGGAAAAAGTAGAATGAAGCTTAAACCTATCTGTATTTTTTAAAAGCATTATAAAAAGTGTAGCACAAATAGTTCTTCTATGTACTAAGCCTTTGTATTGTATGTAATAGTTTTCCCATGCATTAACCCTTTGTAATGTATGTACTCTCAGTTTATAGTCAGGGTTACAGTTAAAAGATGGAAGTTTTTAACATCTAATGAAGAGTTTGTGAGACATTTCTCTATTTCCATAGTTTTATTTTTTGATTTGTATTAATTAATATCTGTACCAAAACTGAATAAATACATAACTGAAGAAAACTAGTAACTAGAAAAAAAAGGAAGAAAGAGAAACTTCATCCCAAAAACTGAAATCAGAGGCCATTCTTGGCATCTCTATCCATTTCACTTCAAGGACATTTTTACTAGTACTCAGCTCAAAATTTTCCTTCTAATATTACTCTGTGGCTCCTGGACTTCTGTTTTCCTCTCCCCTCTCTCCCACATTCACCATCTCATAAAATAATTTATTGGCAGTAATTACAAGCATCAAAGTTGGTTTGTTGCAGTAGGCACCTTCTCCAAGTCCCTCATATTTTTAATGGTCTCTCATTGCCCCATCCCCAGAGCCCTCGGTTGTGTGGGCTGCCCAGCCCTGCGCTCCCTCCTGTGGGTCGGGCTTGGTCAGGTGCAGCTGATCTCAGAAGTGAGCATCATCCGTCATGTGCAGCTGCACAAAAACGGGCTATTGTCTCTCTGCTTATTAGACAATATAATTCCTCATGCAGATCCCCATTCCAAGGGAGTTTTTTCTTGCATTTATGTCATACTGCAAATACTTGATGACTGCACGTTTTTATATATTAGCTTGGTATCTGTATTTGATGGCTCTCTGATACGTTTGAGCTTAGCAATGCATCAGGAAACATTTTCTTAGGCCACAGTTTTTCCTGGATTAGTGACAACGGTTGATTTGATTTATTAATGTTTGCTACCTATACTACCCAAACATTCAAGTGAATGGATATGCATTTCATAGATGCCAATGTAATATTATGTTCAGTAGTGTATTAAAACAAGAATGTGCTAATAAATTTAGTAAAGCCCCAGAACTGAGTATATCAATATCATCTCAGTGCTAAAGGATGGCTTTCAAATATCATCTCAACAAGTAAAAGAACAGACCAGAACCTTTACTTGCCATTCAAATAAAAGCATCTGTTATTTTCAAACATTTACCTAGTTATATTTTCACTTTTTTTTAATAGTTTCTCATATTTCATTCTCCTTGAATTTTATTTGCATTCTGATGAGACAAAAAATCATAATAGACTTGCAATATTTCATACAGTCATGAAACAAATATCAGAAATCTGGCAGAGAAAATGGTCGCCATAGTATTTCTAGACTAAAGAGATTCAGTGATGTTTAAATAGACAGCTAGATTTTGGGCACTTAACTGAGTCACATCTCTAGCAATTCACATTTTCATTCTGTTCCAGCAGGATTTAAAGCAAAGCACCATTAATTAATAAAACTTTGTGGCAGGTGCCTGAGAAAAGAATAATAATTAAAAGGAGTTATTAATTGTCAGATTTTCTATGATTCACAGAAGACTCTATGCACCACTGCAGGTAATATCTCTTCAGACAAGCAGCAGAATTTTAAATTGGTGCTTCCACTAAGCTCTTCTGTGACAGGCAATTGTTCTTCCTTCCTTGTAGGGTATGAAACATGCACAGTAAGGTTTGCCTTGCATTAAGAAAGTAAAGGATACAGCAAAACTATTAGAACCTGGAAATCATTCTTCAGAGGCTGAAAACTGCAAAAATATTATTTTTTTGTTTGAAAGCTCAGTGTTTTGGTCTAGAATGGGAAACACAGCAGTCCGGTCTAAACAGGAAAGTGCATTCCCAACTCTGCTCAAACAATTTGTTCATAAATAGTGTTATAAAATGAGCTGTTCTTTCTCAATTCAGCAATAGATACTCCTAGACCATAGCAGGCTTCACCTACTTTAGACACCTAAGGTGGGTACCCAGAGCTAGGTAACACAGTGCCATTAGAGATGCTCAGCGGTGCCATGCATTGGCTCCAGCCCCAGCAAGGCATGGCTTTGTCACTGCTCTGCATATCTGCCAGCTACACGCAGGTATCTTGGATGCAGTATAAGCTGTGGCTCAATGAGCTCCACTAAAGTGTTCAGTGCCACTTGGGATATCCTAGAAAATCCAATGCATAATGATAGGACAGCAGATGCGAGCACAGAATACAACAGATCCAGTGAGCAGCTGAACCAAGCCCTGCAGTACCCAGAATGGCAATGATGCCTTTAGACAACAAAACTCCATCTCACCACGAGATTCAGTTTGCCCAAATCTAGGTTTGTACAAGGTTAGGGTGGGATTCTGCTTACCCAAATTTAGGAAATTGATTCAGTTACCTAAACTTAGGCCTTTAGTTTCATTTGAGGTTCTCGAGACCATCCTACCTGGATGTCCAGCTGCCAGTCTGGAAGGGTGCAGGGCCTCTGCAGGTCCTGTGCCATGTCTGCTGGCTCTGGGCAATTGCCTTGTCTAGCCTAAGCTGTTTCAAGTGACACCAGTGAGCAATATGTAGGCAGCTGAACAAAACAATTAAGCTCAGAACCAAATCCACAGAAGAATTTTAAGGAGGCTGTATTGACAGTTTAAAGACCTGGTATGAAACTTTAGACTCCACTGCAGAAATCAGAATACGTCAAATTAAAATGAAGAAACAGACTCCTCTCATTTGCCAGATTCCACACTTCTTAAACAACAATGCTGATTTACATTTTAAGACTGCTATGCTGTGGGCAGTTTTATCTAAAAAAAAAAAAAAAAAGAAAAAGGTGTTGCAATTAAATGCTACCATTAAATTAGCTCTGAATGTAATGAAGTCAGAACTAATACGTAAGTCAAAATAACAATGGAGTATCATTTTTTAAACTATCTTTCATATAGTCACAGAAAATTCTCACCTTTTGTGAGAGAACAGATAAATAACTTGTGCCTGAAATTTCACCCTTAGATGTCAAGACTTTTGACACTTCCACAATGTTCTTTGCTTCCCTGACAGACTTTAGGGGAACATTGCTGGCACATAAATACAGTTGGAAAAAGAATGCTGTAGAATGAGCTCCTCATAAATTATTTTAAAGATTCATTTTACCTCATGATTCTCCAGTAACTGACAATCATGGGATTAACATTGCTGGCCTGCAGAGAGTACTTTTCATTTTGCAGCCAAGAAACCACAAGACACAAGGCAGGTACTTACTTCAGATATTTATTGTAGTCCATCAGAGAATAGCAAATCCCTGTTTTCAAACCACCAATATACATTGCCTTCATGGTGTGAGTGAAGGTTGATGGGAATGAGAAGAACCGATGAACATGATTTAAATTTGTTTGACACATCTTGGATAAAAATGAATTGGACAATTTTAAGTCAGAGCAGTTATAGTTTTATTCTTTATATGGTAAAGCAATCTAACAAAACCAATACCATAAAAATAACTAGAATGAATAAGGCAAGTCAAAGTCTTCACTGAGGTGTCAAGTATATATATACATACAGTACTGAATATTAAACAACAGTGTAAAAAAGCGCCCCACACTTTATTACTGTTGTAATTATGAACTAATAAAGTAGGAGTCATCAGTGTTGTTTGAGAGACAGAGACCAAGGATATAAGTGCCAATTTAAATGGTTAGTATCAAACTTGTTAGACATGCTTCTCCTCATACTGGAGCTGATGGCAAACTCTTACTAGCTTCAGTGGAAGGAGGACCAGAGAGGCCGGGGAAGAGGTTTCTGATCCTCCATTGCATAGTCCTCTCACAGCGCAAATTACATTGTCCAGATGGCTGTAACACTTTTAAATTTTGGATTGAAAGAAGTTACACTAGGGAGTCCTTATCCTACACCTCGGGAGTAGCTACCTCACCAAAAATGTCTACTTCTGATCACCTATCTTTGCAATCTACCTACTATGGCACTGTGCATGTCTATAATGGTTTCTAAGTTGAAGACAGTCATGAATCATTCACATGGCTTATTATGCCATGATGCCAGACCAAGGATCCTCTGTACTGTCAACGGAGAGAAGTAGGAGCAACAGAACACATACGCACCTACAGCAGGTAGAGAGAATATGTTTCCCTATTTCTGTCTGTTAATAGTATAGACAGTCGAGATCTCATGGCATTGGGTGGCAGAAAGTTCAACTCCCTCATTACTTTCTTGACATTGCATGCCCCAGAAATTGGTACAACTGGATACCCATAGTAGATGGTCTGCATATGTCTTTGTGTGCCGCGTCAGTAAGACTTTCCTGACGAGCAATCTAATCTTTTTTAGCTGAGATATTGCACTCTCTGCATGGAGAGTTAGTTAATTGTGGATTCTATATTCTAATGCTTTACCAGTCCAATTATAGCAAGATTAATATAAAGGTCAATATATCTTCTCGTTTAACTAAGAAAAGTATCTTTGTTTCTCATTATAAAGACAATTGGAAAAATGGTATTTTCTAACATTTTTAACACAGTGTTTTTGTGGAGATTCATTGATAGAGAGTTCTCTGTGATTTTGAAAAGAATATCCTTAAGATCTAATAATCAGAATTACACTTTCGTGTAAGGATCAGAATTTTATGTAATAGTGTCTTAACAAAAGCAGAACTTTGGCTAGTAATCAGTGACAATCAATCAGACTTTCCAACAAGCCATGGTAAATTTAAAATATGCACATGAATAAACAGTAGACTAACACTATGAGAGAAATAACTTGCCTTACACTGTCG
Organism: Caprimulgus europaeus; assembly: GCA_907165065.1. The sequence goes on from OU015523.1 coordinate 72,089,443, forward strand.
TCAGTGAAAATACGTATTCATTAATATATGTATACTATGAAGCAGGGAAACTAACAAGGTACAATCTGTATGAAAAGCATTATGTGGATAATGTTTGCAGGCAAAAGACAGAGCAAATAAAATTAATCTTTAAGAATGCTAGTTATTGTCTCAGTCTGTTAATGAACCTTACAATCCTATCCTAACTCTCAAATGTGTTGTAAGCACTAAAAAAGGATTTTTCAGTAGGCATCAAAAGAAAGTATTGATTTAGAAAATAAAATGTATGGCCTTTTTGAAATGCCTCTGTCTAGTAACATAATATTGCATCAGGCAAAATTGCCTTGGCTGAGCAGCGAGGTCATCTAATGCCTATATTTCAGGAAGATGTGTTACAAAAAATTAGTTTAATAGGAGGTCTTTCATTATCTGATACTAATTTTAAGGTTCATGAAAGAGGCAGATGCAGCACTACAAATATATATATATATGTAAATGACTGTTAGTACAACCCTTCAACAAAATATCCCTGCAGTCAGACTTTTCTTACTAATGGACAGGAACACAGCAGTTTATGGTTTAACTGTTCTGTGATTTTCAAATATCATCTTTAACATCCTCGACATGACAAACTGTGAAAGAAGCAAGCTTAAGAAACACAGAATTCATTATAAGTCTTGAGGCAAGAAATGGTATTTACATTACTGATCACTGCTTTGTGAAAACCACATTAACTGTTGTGCACTGGACTTTGTAAAGACTCAAGGAGAAATGGAAAAGCAATGGGCTGAACAGTGCCGTCTGAGATTGTCTTGAAAAGGTCAAACACTTCCCTTCTTTTTATCCACAGGGAAATCCAAATGAAAAGAAAAGAAAGATAAAAGGTGTATTTCTACTTAAAGCTGAAAAAAGGAGGAAAAAAAAACCCCAGTATTTTTCATTTCAGTCTTGCCTGTATCTAAATTTTTTAGCTTGGTCTGGGGATTGCCTAGTCATGTTTTTCTGATGTATACTTAATTGTGTTATACAGATAGATGAATTCGTGTCAGCTCATCACAACAGCCTGTCTCATGCTCATTTTTGCCTTAGTTGCTGTCAGTCATTCAATATCAGTACAGTTGCTATCTGGAAGGCTTGTCTCTAACAGCACTGTACAAAATCACTCCCTCTACTTTTCTCTAATATTCCATGATTTATTTCATTTGGAAACAAAGTAGGGGCAGGGGTTTTACAGAGTAAGGTGAATGGGAATGGAAATTTATTGAACAACAAAATGACTACCTGGAATATTGCCTTTGCCTGACAAGTTGCAGTAAATTCATTTTGCAGCCAGGGAAGGTCAGACTTTTTTCCTTCCACATTTCATGGAGTGTGTAGCAGAGCACCTTTCTCTAGAATAGAAGTCCCTCAGTTTTCAGTTGTGGCTGTGGCATGGTTAAGGAACTTGGAAATTGTTTTAGGGAAGAATCCCACAAACACTTCAACATTTCAGGGTGGTGTAACTGCACATACAGCAAGAATTACCGAATTGGGAAAGAAAGTTTTCCAAACTTCACAGCAGTTGTGAAAAGAAAAAAATCCCTATCCCAATTTCTCATGTGTTTCCAGTGCAGTGCAGGATTGTCCCAGCTCTGTTTTCTGCTGGGAGATGCCTGGAGATTTTACCTCTGCTGGTTCCTCTGGAGACTTTTCCAGTCTCCTTCCCCTCTTCCACATTGCTTTTCTTGTCCTTTTGCCTCTTTCTGCCTTGCTTTGCAAATATATCTATTTCACCCTCCTCTAATTTATCTATTAATATTCTTAACAGTGGGAAAAAGTAGAATGAAGCTTAAACCTATCTGTATTTTTTAAAAGCATTATAAAAAGTGTAGCACAAATAGTTCTTCTATGTACTAAGCCTTTGTATTGTATGTAATAGTTTTCCCATGCATTAACCCTTTGTAATGTATGTACTCTCAGTTTATAGTCAGGGTTACAGTTAAAAGATGGAAGTTTTTAACATCTAATGAAGAGTTTGTGAGACATTTCTCTATTTCCATAGTTTTATTTTTTGATTTGTATTAATTAATATCTGTACCAAAACTGAATAAATACATAACTGAAGAAAACTAGTAACTAGAAAAAAAAGGAAGAAAGAGAAACTTCATCCCAAAAACTGAAATCAGAGGCCATTCTTGGCATCTCTATCCATTTCACTTCAAGGACATTTTTACTAGTACTCAGCTCAAAATTTTCCTTCTAATATTACTCTGTGGCTCCTGGACTTCTGTTTTCCTCTCCCCTCTCTCCCACATTCACCATCTCATAAAATAATTTATTGGCAGTAATTACAAGCATCAAAGTTGGTTTGTTGCAGTAGGCACCTTCTCCAAGTCCCTCATATTTTTAATGGTCTCTCATTGCCCCATCCCCAGAGCCCTCGGTTGTGTGGGCTGCCCAGCCCTGCGCTCCCTCCTGTGGGTCGGGCTTGGTCAGGTGCAGCTGATCTCAGAAGTGAGCATCATCCGTCATGTGCAGCTGCACAAAAACGGGCTATTGTCTCTCTGCTTATTAGACAATATAATTCCTCATGCAGATCCCCATTCCAAGGGAGTTTTTTCTTGCATTTATGTCATACTGCAAATACTTGATGACTGCACGTTTTTATATATTAGCTTGGTATCTGTATTTGATGGCTCTCTGATACGTTTGAGCTTAGCAATGCATCAGGAAACATTTTCTTAGGCCACAGTTTTTCCTGGATTAGTGACAACGGTTGATTTGATTTATTAATGTTTGCTACCTATACTACCCAAACATTCAAGTGAATGGATATGCATTTCATAGATGCCAATGTAATATTATGTTCAGTAGTGTATTAAAACAAGAATGTGCTAATAAATTTAGTAAAGCCCCAGAACTGAGTATATCAATATCATCTCAGTGCTAAAGGATGGCTTTCAAATATCATCTCAACAAGTAAAAGAACAGACCAGAACCTTTACTTGCCATTCAAATAAAAGCATCTGTTATTTTCAAACATTTACCTAGTTATATTTTCACTTTTTTTTAATAGTTTCTCATATTTCATTCTCCTTGAATTTTATTTGCATTCTGATGAGACAAAAAATCATAATAGACTTGCAATATTTCATACAGTCATGAAACAAATATCAGAAATCTGGCAGAGAAAATGGTCGCCATAGTATTTCTAGACTAAAGAGATTCAGTGATGTTTAAATAGACAGCTAGATTTTGGGCACTTAACTGAGTCACATCTCTAGCAATTCACATTTTCATTCTGTTCCAGCAGGATTTAAAGCAAAGCACCATTAATTAATAAAACTTTGTGGCAGGTGCCTGAGAAAAGAATAATAATTAAAAGGAGTTATTAATTGTCAGATTTTCTATGATTCACAGAAGACTCTATGCACCACTGCAGGTAATATCTCTTCAGACAAGCAGCAGAATTTTAAATTGGTGCTTCCACTAAGCTCTTCTGTGACAGGCAATTGTTCTTCCTTCCTTGTAGGGTATGAAACATGCACAGTAAGGTTTGCCTTGCATTAAGAAAGTAAAGGATACAGCAAAACTATTAGAACCTGGAAATCATTCTTCAGAGGCTGAAAACTGCAAAAATATTATTTTTTTGTTTGAAAGCTCAGTGTTTTGGTCTAGAATGGGAAACACAGCAGTCCGGTCTAAACAGGAAAGTGCATTCCCAACTCTGCTCAAACAATTTGTTCATAAATAGTGTTATAAAATGAGCTGTTCTTTCTCAATTCAGCAATAGATACTCCTAGACCATAGCAGGCTTCACCTACTTTAGACACCTAAGGTGGGTACCCAGAGCTAGGTAACACAGTGCCATTAGAGATGCTCAGCGGTGCCATGCATTGGCTCCAGCCCCAGCAAGGCATGGCTTTGTCACTGCTCTGCATATCTGCCAGCTACACGCAGGTATCTTGGATGCAGTATAAGCTGTGGCTCAATGAGCTCCACTAAAGTGTTCAGTGCCACTTGGGATATCCTAGAAAATCCAATGCATAATGATAGGACAGCAGATGCGAGCACAGAATACAACAGATCCAGTGAGCAGCTGAACCAAGCCCTGCAGTACCCAGAATGGCAATGATGCCTTTAGACAACAAAACTCCATCTCACCACGAGATTCAGTTTGCCCAAATCTAGGTTTGTACAAGGTTAGGGTGGGATTCTGCTTACCCAAATTTAGGAAATTGATTCAGTTACCTAAACTTAGGCCTTTAGTTTCATTTGAGGTTCTCGAGACCATCCTACCTGGATGTCCAGCTGCCAGTCTGGAAGGGTGCAGGGCCTCTGCAGGTCCTGTGCCATGTCTGCTGGCTCTGGGCAATTGCCTTGTCTAGCCTAAGCTGTTTCAAGTGACACCAGTGAGCAATATGTAGGCAGCTGAACAAAACAATTAAGCTCAGAACCAAATCCACAGAAGAATTTTAAGGAGGCTGTATTGACAGTTTAAAGACCTGGTATGAAACTTTAGACTCCACTGCAGAAATCAGAATACGTCAAATTAAAATGAAGAAACAGACTCCTCTCATTTGCCAGATTCCACACTTCTTAAACAACAATGCTGATTTACATTTTAAGACTGCTATGCTGTGGGCAGTTTTATCTGAAAAAAAAAAAAAAAAGAAAAAGGTGTTGCAATTAAATGCTACCATTAAATTAGCTCTGAATGTAATGAAGTCAGAACTAATACGTAAGTCAAAATAACAATGGAGTATCATTTTTTAAACTATCTTTCATATAGTCACAGAAAATTCTCACCTTTTGTGAGAGAACAGATAAATAACTTGTGCCTGAAATTTCACCCTTAGATGTCAAGACTTTTGACACTTCCACAATGTTCTTTGCTTCCCTGACAGACTTTAGGGGAACATTGCTGGCACATAAATACAGTTGGAAAAAGAATGCTGTAGAATGAGCTCCTCATAAATTATTTTAAAGATTCATTTTACCTCATGATTCTCCAGTAACTGACAATCATGGGATTAACATTGCTGGCCTGCAGAGAGTACTTTTCATTTTGCAGCCAAGAAACCACAAGACACAAGGCAGGTACTTACTTCAGATATTTATTGTAGTCCATCAGAGAATAGCAAATCCCTGTTTTCAAACCACCAATATACATTGCCTTCATGGTGTGAGTGAAGGTTGATGGGAATGAGAAGAACCGATGAACATGATTTAAATTTGTTTGACACATCTTGGATAAAAATGAATTGGACAATTTTAAGTCAGAGCAGTTATAGTTTTATTCTTTATATGGTAAAGCAATCTAACAAAACCAATACCATAAAAATAACTAGAATGAATAAGGCAAGTCAAAGTCTTCACTGAGGTGTCAAGTATATATATACATACAGTACTGAATATTAAACAACAGTGTAAAAAAGCGCCCCACACTTTATTACTGTTGTAATTATGAACTAATAAAGTAGGAGTCATCAGTGTTGTTTGAGAGACAGAGACCAAGGATATAAGTGCCAATTTAAATGGTTAGTATCAAACTTGTTAGACATGCTTCTCCTCATACTGGAGCTGATGGCAAACTCTTACTAGCTTCAGTGGAAGGAGGACCAGAGAGGCCGGGGAAGAGGTTTCTGATCCTCCATTGCATAGTCCTCTCACAGCGCAAATTACATTGTCCAGATGGCTGTAACACTTTTAAATTTTGGATTGAAAGAAGTTACACTAGGGAGTCCTTATCCTACACCTCGGGAGTAGCTACCTCACCAAAAATGTCTACTTCTGATCACCTATCTTTGCAATCTACCTACTATGGCACTGTGCATGTCTATAATGGTTTCTAAGTTGAAGACAGTCATGAATCATTCACATGGCTTATTATGCCATGATGCCAGACCAAGGATCCTCTGTACTGTCAACGGAGAGAAGTAGGAGCAACAGAACACATACGCACCTACAGCAGGTAGAGAGAATATGTTTCCCTATTTCTGTCTGTTAATAGTATAGACAGTCGAGATCTCATGGCATTGGGTGGCAGAAAGTTCAACTCCCTCATTACTTTCTTGACATTGCATGCCCCAGAAATTGGTACAACTGGATACCCATAGTAGATGGTCTGCATATGTCTTTGTGTGCCGCGTCAGTAAGACTTTCCTGACGAGCAATCTAATCTTTTTTAGCTGAGATATTGCACTCTCTGCATGGAGAGTTAGTTAATTGTGGATTCTATATTCTAATGCTTTACCAGTCCAATTATAGCAAGATTAATATAAAGGTCAATATATCTTCTCGTTTAACTAAGAAAAGTATCTTTGTTTCTCATTATAAAGACAATTGGAAAAATGGTATTTTCTAACATTTTTAACACAGTGTTTTTGTGGAGATTCATTGATAGAGAGTTCTCTGTGATTTTGAAAAGAATATCCTTAAGATCTAATAATCAGAATTACACTTTCGTGTAAGGATCAGAATTTTATGTAATAGTGTCTTAACAAAAGCAGAACTTTGGCTAGTAATCAGTGACAATCAATCAGACTTTCCAACAAGCCATGGTAAATTTAAAATATGCACATGAATAAACAGTAGACTAACACTATGAGAGAAATAACTTGCCTTACACTGTCGTCAGTGAAAATACGTATTCATTAATATATGTATACTATGAAGCAGGGAAACTAACAAGGTACAATCTGTATGAAAAGCATTATGTGGATAATGTTTGCAGGCAAAAGACAGAGCAAATAAAATTAATCTTTAAGAATGCTAGTTATTGTCTCAGTCTGTTAATGAACCTTACAATCCTATCCTAACTCTCAAATGTGTTGTAAGCACTAAAAAAGGATTTTTCAGTAGGCATCAAAAGAAAGTATTGATTTAGAAAATAAAATGTATGGCCTTTTTGAAATGCCTCTGTCTAGTAACATAATATTGCATCAGGCAAAATTGCCTTGGCTGAGCAGCGAGGTCATCTAATGCCTATATTTCAGGAAGATGTGTTACAAAAAATTAGTTTAATAGGAGGTCTTTCATTATCTGATACTAATTTTAAGGTTCATGAAAGAGGCAGATGCAGCACTACAAATATATATATATATGTAAATGACTGTTAGTACAACCCTTCAACAAAATATCCCTGCAGTCAGACTTTTCTTACTAATGGACAGGAACACAGCAGTTTATGGTTTAACTGTTCTGTGATTTTCAAATATCATCTTTAACATCCTCGACATGACAAACTGTGAAAGAAGCAAGCTTAAGAAACACAGAATTCATTATAAGTCTTGAGGCAAGAAATGGTATTTACATTACTGATCACTGCTTTGTGAAAACCACATTAACTGTTGTGCACTGGACTTTGTAAAGACTCAAGGAGAAATGGAAAAGCAATGGGCTGAACAGTGCCGTCTGAGATTGTCTTGAAAAGGTCAAACACTTCCCTTCTTTTTATCCACAGGGAAATCCAAATGCATTTCTACTAATCAAAACTTTCTAGAGGAAAGTGTGTGGAAGGGAAAAATGTGATGAAAAAGACCCAGTGGCTGTGGTGATAATCCACTGGGTATTGCTGTGTCATGTCACTCTTGGGTGATGGACAGTGGCAGAATGATTATAAATCTGTAATTCAGTTAAGGGGGAGTGGTTGTCAGATGATACCATAAGAAGTAAACCACTTTATGTGGATTGTGAATGTAATTTTAAAAAAAACCCCTTCATATGGGGTTTTGATCGTCAGTATTTTACCCAATTCATTTTTGAAGAACATATTCTCATAAATATAGAAAAGTCATCATTTAACAATCATCGTAGCCTGAAAGGAAGGAGGTAGGGGTTCTGAAAAGCTCAATGAGCTTTTACAAGTTTTTTTGCATTCAGATGAAAAATAAGAAATAATGAAACTCATAACAGTAAAGCCTCAAAATACCATGAATAAGATACCATCTAGGTTGCTGCTTTTATCTGGATAGTTGTCTTTTTTTACATTTTCCTTACTAGTACTAGCGATGTTGCCAAATAATATCTGTAGATTCACCCTTTTCCACAGTTACTTCAGAAAAATGCAACAGCTCTTATAGAGACCCATGCTATAATAATCTCTAAAGCAGAAGTCCCTGCCTAGGACTCTCCTTGTTATGTCTGTGTCAAGTATTGTGGTAAGTGGAGTCCTTCCAATACTCTTTTATAGCATATGCACTTGAAGTTTACTGGCTTGTGGCTGTATTTATAAAGATATATATGTGTGTATATGTGTAAATAAACGTGTATACAGGGAAAGAGATGCACACTTACAGATACTATGTGAGTGTGTCATTCTCCAAAATGTGAAAAGGAAAACAAAGTGGAAGAGCAAGAGACCTAGAAAATCAGACACTGAATGAGTGCTTTACAGCTAGAACTTTTGGTTTCTGCCACATTTCAAGAATCAACCTCCAAAAAGTAGGCTGGGGAAAGAAAAAGGATTTCCTCATTATGGAGTCCTAAGAGATTCCAAGGGATATAGAGGAAGCTGCACTTATTTTCAGCTTTTAAAAAGTTGTTTTCTATCATAACAATCAGCTATTTTGCAAGAGGTGTGTTAGTGGTTTGTCGGCACTACCCTGTGTATATTAACCTTACTTTCTCTACCAACCTCTTAGAAAATGCGAATTATGCTTTCATTGATGCAGTAAAGGCTGAGACTGGCAAACGATGACGTGCGTTAATAATTAAACCCGAAGAGTATCTTTATCGCATTTCTGACTCTTGAGGCACTGTATTAATCTGCTTTCTGCCCTTCGAAGATGTACACCTTGCTCCTTGCTAGCTCTCTGAGCTGGCTTGAGCCCTGTGCACTGCTTTCACCAGCCTTGGAAAGGCATCTGGGATTCCAGGAGAGATCTGTTTGGCTCCATCCCTTGTGCATGCATGCTTTGAAGGCAGTAACATTGCATGTTTTAGCTAGAGTAGTTGACAGGTTCAAATGTCTTATAAAGAAGAATATAAACATAACAGCATTGGGCAGCATTCAGAACAACGAATGCATGTTGGTTGTATGTCTAGTTACATCAGGGTTGATTTGGCCCAGAAATGGAGTCATTATACTACGATTTCCCCAAGTGGATTCCCTCTCCAGGCTTTTCGTTCCAACACTGGCATGAAGAAGAGGCACCATTGTGCCGACAAGGACAGGAGAGAGGCCAGGTGAAGCCTGGATCCCCCAAGTCTCACCAGTGGCATCTACTTTCAGGCACTTAAGTGAGGTGCCTAAATGACAAGCTTTGTCATCCCCAGCTGCCTGTGCAGGGAAGAGAGGTAAGCTCCTTCTCAGATATGGAGGTGCTCATCTCTTTTGACTAACTGTAGAGACCTAGAAAGACAACCCCATTGAGCAATGTGCTCCCTGAAGCACTTAGTGCTAGTTGGGATGACCCAAGGCCCTAAGGTACAGCTAGTTTTCATGAAGACAGAAGGAATGAGAGGAAAAGGAGACAGTGGGCAGGATTTCAAGCCTGAGAGAATGTAGGGATTCATCAGGAAGGTCTCAGTGCTTTTGGCACTGTCAACACTTCTTCCTTCCAAGCTTTAAGTCTACAAGTGGACTGAAAGTGCATTTACAGCTAATAAAGCAGAGCTTTCATAATCTGTTTACTGTAGTTAGTAATCGTAAGGCTGTACATGATTCTAGTGTTGCATCCGAAGTTATTATTATAAAAGGCTATAAACAGAAACAAATGCACCTGCATCAGCCCTACAGAAAGTGATTTAAGGCATTTTACACAAAAAATACCGGGCTCTGTGAAGCCTATTTCACAAATGTATCAAAATGATTGTACATGTTTTTCTGTTTCTATCCGTAGTACATTACTTCTCTGAAGTTACAAAGCCATAAAGAATCTTTTCCTTAAAAGTTCAAACTCTGCCTTGCTACACTGCTATATATATACATGTATATGCACTGCCATACGCTGTTAATTACTCTGTCTTTGTAAGTAGTGTTTGGAGATGGGAGAACTTGAGATTTTTCTTTAACTTTCATTTTGTTTGGAACTTTCCCAAAACTGAAGCTTTACCATTTAGTTTCAGGTATGATGTATAAATAGGATCTGTTTTTTTTTTTTTTTTTTTTTTTTTTTTTTTTTTGTGTCAGATTAGGCTGAAATGTTAAAAACAGATCTGTAGAAAATTAGGTTTAATATTTAATGAGATTTTTTCAACCCAAACTTATTTCTGTCTAAACCAAATTTTATTCTAAACTTGACTTGCATTTGAACATCACCCCTGTCAATTCACATTTAACTATGTTAAATACTAATCCAGATATACAGCATCAAACCTGGAGCTAACAATTTGGATGCTTTCAGGCGATGTTGATATGTCTGGAGTTGTAAAAGTTTAACAAGGAAGTATAAATGTCAATTGATACTCAAATGAAGACATCTGACCTACTTCAGCAACACCTTTCTTTGAATTTGCTAAATGTAACAAAATTGCCCATGGAAATTAAATGATATTGCTCGCCCACAAAACAAAATAACCTGGGAGGAACCGGTATATAAATGTCCATCAATTTATGTAGTTTGACTTCCCTGAACATCTGAATGCAAATTCTTCATTTGTAAATTTGTGTTCGGATTAGGTAAAAGTTGAAAAGAAGCTTCAGAATATTTTGGAGAGGGAAGTGCTCCCTTTCGCCCCCTCAAGTACACACATATAGTCACAAATTATTTACAAAATATTCTTGCAGGCTCAAATTCAACTAATAGCACAAAGCTGAAATCTGAACTCCTCCGACTTCTCTTTGGGCAGATTTTTAAGAGTGATCATCACTCTGTAGTTCTTACAAGCAGATTAAGATTGACCGATTACTTAAAATTAGTCTGTGTTATCTAAAGACTGCAACAGTTAATCTATAGTTATGTTACATGCATATAATGTAATATACACACAGTCAATATAAAGTAAATCAAAGGAAGACCAGAATGTTAAAATAAAAGGTAGAAAAAAAAAATCCAACAGCAAACCTCAAAACAATCAGTTGCAGAACTGATATAAATTATTTCCTGATGTTGTTACCTGTTCAATTAATCTTGCTATAGACAATCCACAAATTCTTTGCTGTTGGCCTTGTTGGCTCATCAGACAATAACAAAACACAACCTGTATGCTATAGTTAAAAGGAAGAAACAGCAAAATGTAATCTGTAAACACTAATAATACACTAGATGATTGAAAAAAAGAGTCATCAGGATTTATGTCAGATGATCATACATACACCTGGCAGAACATGTTTAGAAGAGAGAATAAAATCTAAAGGTGGGGTCTGATAGAGACTGAAAAAACCCCCAAAATAAGTGGACCGAATCTCTTTGTTGCTACATCCTTTGTCTAAAAAGAGAAGCATTAAGTGCTACCAAAGACACAGAGATCTGGCAAAGGGAAAAAGATAGAAAATCCAGTGAGCTAAAAATGACTGAAAAGACAATTCAGCCTGGAGAAGAAAATGGTTGCAGAGACATTGGTGATTTGGACAGACCTGACACGTGGCACAGAAGAGGAGAGCCAGACAGGAAGCTTTAGTTAGAAATGTTTATCAACAGGAAACATGGATTTGCCAAAAAGTCCTTTTCTGTTTGCTGGAATGCATTACCATTGATGAAACATTCATATGGAAAGATTTTTCAAGCCCAGGATGATAGTTTGAGGTGAGGACTGAGAAGAGGAGGGAGGAGAAGTGCAGCCCTCCTATAATCCGGTGTTTAGGTTATTTTGTGGAACACTGGAGACCAAACCTTGGCTGAATGACTTGAGTTTGGGCTTTCTCCAAACCCCTCGTGACCTCTTCAGGCTTGAGAAGAAAGCTCACTAGATGTGTAGTGGAATTGAGTCATTTCTGTGAGAGATGTGAAGGACTTTGATGCCTAAATAATATATATTTTTAAGAAAGGGACTACTGGCACACAGAAATCTGTTTTGAGTAGTAAGCTCTTCCTCACACATTGAATGATATAGAATTAGCCAGCGTACCTGAAAACTAAGAAGAAAGGGAGAAACCTTGCAGTAGACTACAGAAATACTACTGACTTGTGAAGCAGTGTTTGGGCCTTTGCTCTGTACACAAGTGCATGGTTATGATTTATGCAGAAGATTCACAGACAGTAGGTGAAAAGGAAGAGCTGGACAGCAATGAGGAGCACCAGTTGTGCCTCTCGTGATTTTATTGTTAATCCACCATGGTCATTTATCGGCTGGGACTCACTGTGGAGTTGCTGTTCCCCTCACTCACTCCTCAGTCGCCTCTCTAACCATCTTGGAAGAACAAACTCCACCATCGTCAGGGACAACATGCATGCCCAGGAGTCTCCTTGTTTCAGGTATCTATGTGGAAGCCCTGGGGAGGTATAAAAGCAGCTCCAGGAGCTTAGAGAAGAAGAATTGTCAAAATGGCTTGCCTCTCACTTTGAAGAACATAAATTTCTTTGCATCTTCCCCAATGCTTGAAGCCAAGAGCCATATACTTTGTATTTTTTTCAAGGAATAAAACCATACTGATTTTTATTTTAGAGGAAATACATTTTTCTTCCCTGGAAATTTGGCTTTAAAAGGTCTTCAGAGGTACTGACAGATGGTACCCCACTATATTGAAAGTAAATATCCATATCTCTCTATTCTATATCTCTTTTGTTAATGATGAATGGATACTCCCTTTCCCTAATCCCTCTGAAGAAAAAAGACAACTTCTTTTGATAATGCAGTTGTTCTTAGTTTGATAAACAAAATACACTAGTGGATGCTGCCCACTGCTTAAAGTATTAAGCCTCACAGATTTTCTGGTTCCATAATAAGGGAGGAAAAGCAAGATTTTTTTTTTTTTTTTCCAATGCACCATGAGAAAAAAATACGTTACATTGTTAAGTATCAATACTACATAATTAAAAATAAAGGTGAAATGAGAAATGATTAAAATACTGATCAATTTTCTTGAAACAATTTGATTTAACTGTGTAGACTTTAAGATATGGAGAAACCTATGTGACTTTCTTCAACTTCTGGACAGTCCAGAGACCTCAACTGTGAAGTGAGGCAAAAAGACTGCAACTGCTTTGTAGTAAAGTTTGGAAACTTACAGGTGAGGATGTTAATGTCACCTCTATTTATGGAAAATGTTGCTGTTTCATTGAGAATCAGAAAGAAAAAAAATATGAAGAGCTTCCAGAAAAAAGGACTTTTTTCTTCTTGATTATAGTCAAAATCCTTGTTAATGACAAAGCTCTCATTTGCTTTGTCACTGGGATGGGATTTCACACAGGTAATATGCACAAGTTTGTTATATGAACATGTGATGCACAATCAGAATTGTAAACTGTGTAGTCAGTTTAGTAGGAAAAGCAGTGGGTGCTGTTAAGTGAACACTTGACGTAACCTCGGCAAATTATTCTGAGGTGATTGTATTGGTCAGCAGATTTGAATAAGGTGGACTGTGGAGAAAGGTCTGACTGAATGAATCTGAGGCCATTTCTCTTGCCTGGTGCTAGAAGTTTGTTTTAAAAATCAGTTTCAAAGTTCTTGGTTCTCCATTAGGCCTACTATGTTTGTAACAGATGAGAAAATGCTTAATATCATATTGTTTTTCTTTCATATCTCCTATTACAGTAATACTCTTTATCATAGTTTTATCAAAAAAGGGTCATAATTACACATGTTAATATGATCCTCACAGTCCATGTGAGTAGCTGTAGTAGGAATATTGCCCTGTTCATTGCATCAGCTGCACTAATTTTCTTGGAAGTATGCATTGCTGTGTCTATTGTGTTTTGACAACATACTCTCAGTCCCACAGCTAAGTCTTAGCCTTTGACTGCTGAATTTCCCTTTGAAATTAGGGTTCTTGCAGTCCTATGTGATGTTGCAGTGTCAATTCTATTAATTCTCAATCAGCAGGTTTGAAAGTTTATAGATTAATTTAGTAAATATAATTTTCCAGTCTTTAAAATGTGGAGTTTTTTTTAACATTTGATGTTTGTTCAGACATTTGTTTCCATGATAAAATCTGCAGAAACTTGATTTTTCCAGCAGAATAATTAAAAATTTTTCTGTATTCAGTTTTAATGGATTATCTTTGGAAGTAAATTAAAAACAAAAAACAACTTCCATCACTGCTGTAATTTGGTTTTCATGGTGAAGTAATAAAAAAGTATCAGTGAATAAGTATAGTTACATTTAATAATCAGGGTTGATCAGTAAACTGAAGGCAACTGCTGCCTGCCGATACACTGCATGCACAGTCCACCTCCCAAGAACAGCTCTAGCTCATGGTCATTTTGCATGGAAGCAGCTCAAACTCATTCACACAGCTGTGGGAATTGTCATTCCTAAAAATCCCACAGGAGTGGGATAATTTGTACGAGTGAGTCAGATTTTGGGAGCTTTCCACAGACAGAGCTCTGCAATGCCTCTTAGGAAATTGGGATAGATCAGCCTTTACCAGAACCCTGAGGCACAGGTTCCTCTGCTCTTCCTCTTTAGCAGGAAATCTTTACCCTCTCTTTTTGATTCTTTCTGATTGCCTTTTTGAAATGCCTCAGTTTAGCCAGAGTCCAGGTAGTCTGCACTGCAGTTACAGTAGTGTGTACTGAGTCATCAGTGAAAAATCTGCAGCACAGTGAATGCTAAAAATTTGAGGATAACATAATATCAATTTAATTAATACTAAAATGGAAAACCTCATAGAGGTCTACAGCATTGGTTCTGTTATTCATGGCATCTAATTTTTTGAGAGCCTCTACTGTAAAAGGACATAAAATGGCAAGGACTTCTGGATTGCAGAGCATAAATATATTACACAATCAAGAGATTCTTTTCCTTAGGACTTAGGTGCTCTTTCTTGACCAGGTAATTGTCTTCATCATTTCTTACTTTACCAGCTGCTAACAGAAGAGAAATATTTAAATTGTAGCACACCAAAAAATTACATTAGAGGAAGAGTTACTGGATGTAAAGGATGTGCAAATAGAAGCATTGGAAATTAGGTAGATTCTTGCATATTTATGAACACAAATGCTCTTTCTTTCATTTCCTTCATTCCCAATTTCATTTGCTTTGTCGATTTAATAGCTCTCTTAATCTCAGAAAAATGCACTGTATGAAGAGACTATTCAACCTTTAGGGACTATTAGAGAAATGTATGCCTAATATCTCACGCAAAGGCAACTCCATCTCCTGACAAGATATCACCATGCATAGTAGAAAAATAAGAGGAGAAATAATATGGAAGACAAATTTCTGGCAGAACTTGAACAAGACAATCACATTTTGGCAAAGGTGAGTCTGGTTTGTTGTTTCACTGACAGTTTGCAAGATCCAGTCCAAGCGGAGCAGGGCCCCTCTTGCAAGCTCCCTGAGTGACAACAGCCTTCAGTAAACCCTCTCGTTCTTAGGCATCCCTCTTACTCCTTGCTTACGAGTCCATGGAGCTGAGACCATCCTGGAAACCCAGTTTGGCTGCACCAGCTGAAAGCAGTCATAAATCACCTAAATGTGGTCTGAGGCTAACACAGAGACGGGAGGAGTCCATCAGCTCCTTAATCAGCAGTGTGGAGCAGATACAAGAGAGGACCTGCCCCAGAGGGCTTAGACATAGTTACCTGTCAATAAGATTTCAGACCCAGAATAATAATGTGGAAATAGTATCAGTTACCACTGAATAAATGCACAAAGGGATAAATCCAAGTGACACTCATCTTGTCCTGAAATAAGATTGCTGAGAGGGAGAAGCATAAAAAGGGTGTGTATATGGGTAGAAAGAGATGGATCAGAGGAGGGTTTTAAAGGGCTCTCCTTGTAGGAAGCTGCATATGCAAGTTCAGGAAAAAAAAAAAAATCAAAGGAAACATCCTCTGCTTAGTACCTGCTGTACCACGGCCAACGAAAAGCCTGTGAGAGTTGGATTAAACTCTGCTGTTTAACTTCCTGAAGGCATTAAATGCTGAATCACAAGATCCACTCAGAGTGAACCATCAGAGCAGCAGGAAGACCTTCTATGGCTGGTGAAAAATGTATGTGATCCAAACACCTAGACAGTGACTTCTGCATGCTAGGCTGTGCCCAGAAGAATAGATCATTATACTTTGAATTAAATAAATGGAAAAAAAGAAGAATGGAATTCAAGTGGCTAAAAATCTATGCTTTTTGTTATTAGACATACTATATAGATTGTTTGTAAATACTTTTTGGTGAAAGTGCTCAAGTATACTTTATCCTAACGTGTTGTGTCTTTTCTACTTTAATTTCATGCCTAAATCGATAGCTAATTATAATTTGACAAGAAAAAGAGATTACAATGGATATGATCTACCTGCTCTGTGTTAAATTGTAATGTGGTTGGCTGGCTTTACAGTGTTTCTACAATTTGTAGAAACTATTTCCAGAGTCTACCCATTTCCAGAGTCACCATAAGAATCAGGAAATAGATTTCTGGTGAATCGCTTCAACACCACGCAGAATTGTCTCGAAGCCCTTTGTCTGTGGCTAATGGAAGAGGGAAGGTTTTGATGTCTAATTGTTGACACTCATTTGTCCAGGATTTAAACAGCTTCCATCTTGGGTGTTATGACCAGATGCAAATTAGGGAAACTCTATCCAGGACCATGGTCAATTAAGCAATGATTATTAAAGCAATGTATCCTTGAAGAATCTGAGAGTACAATTGCCATCACAAATAACATCCGTGTCTTTCTCTAGGTCTATCACAGAAACTCACATACCTCCCACAAATACACACATATGAGAGAGGTTTTCTCCCTCACCATGTGAACCTGTTTAGAAATGGACAACTGGATATGTAAAAAATTCTCTTCTTTGATTTTTGTGCTTACCAGTCATTAAAGGGTTACTTTTCAGAGCAGCACAAAAAAAGAAGAGTTGGTTGACCAAACATTTTTTTTCTTATAAAGAAGTGTCAACCCTGAGCTTGTAATTAAGAAGTTAAAATCTGTGATTTATATATATTTATATATATAAAAATAGATGATCATACTAAGACTAAAAAAGTGAAAGAAATCTCCATGTCAGTACTATATATTTGTTTGTTCCGAAATTTTGTAGAAGAAATCCTTGCGATGTTGAAATTAACTGATATGAAAGATGTAGTTAGATGTGAAACACACTATTGATCCAGTTGCTGTTAGTCCATTAGAGAATTATTGTCTTGGTAGTTTGATGAACATAGTAGCAGAAAGTCCTAATGAATGTCAGAACAGTGACAAAAGGAAAGAGATTATATGACAAGAGAATATTTTCTGTCTGAACCCTTGAAGGGAGATGTGTCAGAAGCGTTGTTTAGCATTACCATCATGACTGATGGTGAGCTAAGTGGAAACCTGTGCCAATTGTGTAACATGGATAAATACTAAAAGAGTCTAGGTGAAATCGTGCTACTACTCAATTTTTTACTGGGCATTAAGATTTAAATCCTAAACAACTGTAACATGATATTCTGAAGCTAGTGGAGTTACTATCATACTAAAAGATAAACTTATTTTTCAGCTTCTCTACCTTCATACCAATCTGATATGGTTGGCAGATGGAGTGCAAGACATTCACCGCTGAGACATACTTTTGTGTTGGAAAAAAAAATCCAGACTTCCTCCCTATAGCAATGATCATTATGATGACCTGAATCATCCTATGGAAGTTCCTAAAGGAAACCTGGCTGTCAGTGAAGAATGGTTGCATTTCTTTTTTTTTTGTTCCTTTCTTGTCTTTTTTTTTGTTTTGTTGATATTGTGTTGAAATGCAGCAGCCTTGAGTCAGGCCTGATTCAGAAAAAAATCTGCTTTCTTGGTTTCTCCCCACCTTCTTTTTTCTTGTGAGGGAAAAACACGCACTGTAAGATCCTTTTACTTTTGCAGCATAAAAGGAAATGAAAGTCTTCTGTTATAAAGGTTTGAGAAACAATTCTCTCTAGAGTGGATATTGTCTTCAGAGATATCTGAAAAAAGGAAGCAGTTCAGTCTGGCACCTGGTACTCTTTGGGAAAACAAAAAAGGGAAGCAGGTTGCAGTACTGCCCTCTTCTCATAGAAAACTGCAAGTGTTTGTGGCATGGTCCATTGTCCAGGAGTATAAGAAAAGAAGCAAGTTGTCTGTTTCTGTAGCTAAAACACAGTTTCTCTGACCAGATCCAGGATTATCTCCACTGTCTCTGCAGTACCAGACTGATGAAGACGAGGAGCAATGTCTGCAGTGACTGGCCAGGCTGCGCGGATGAAGCCTCCACCTCCCTCCTGTCAGAGTCGACCGGTGGTGCTTCAGTGGTGATGAAATCGAACTCGGTGGGACAGATGTCGTCTGTGCAGCCGCTTCCACTTCCTGAGCCACTGGTTTCATCGCCTGGCATAAGAGAGTGAGGGGAACAACATGAGGGCCATGGGTTGCAGTGTTCATCCCTTTTCTTCCACCCTGGTGGAAATTAACACCTTGGGAATGGGAAAGCATTGGTGGTGCTAACTTTCATTCAGTAAAGCATCCAAATGAAAGCCTCTGTGATTTAACTAGGGACTTAAATGCCCTTCTGAAAAAGGAAAAGACTGCTGGCACTATGGAAAGCCCTCGGTGTCTCAGTGCTTTTGACATGAAGATAAGCAACAGAAGCAAAAGAAACATATATAATTGGAATTTCATGGGACAGAAAAAGACTGATTTTTATGTTGTCAGAAGCACAGAGCACAAAGACCAAGGAAAACCATGCCAGTGGAAATGATTTATAAATGTATTCCAGAAATATACTTATTTAATGACAATTACTGGTTTCTTACTTGTATCCTGGAAGTTGACATCATTTCCATTATACGCATTCTTCAGTTTGTTAGTCATGACACGTAAGGCCATGATTTGTTGTCGAATGAAGGTATCTGGCCTTGTGATGTCCACATCTACTTCTGGATTGTTGATCTGGTTGGTCAAGCCATCGTTCATAATCTCAGGCAAGTATCTATATAGCGGGATGAATGATTAGTTTAAAATGCAATAAGTTTCAGAAATAAAAGATTGTACGGCAAATGTTATGCTAAGCAATTTGACACCAATAACAATTACACAGTTCTTAAACAGCTCCAGTGAAACCATTTAAAAAATATGGTTTTAATTTTACAGACTCTAAGTGCTCTTTTTAGTAGCTCAGCTGCATGGAGAGCAGAATGGATTTAAGCTCTCCAACCTCCTAACTCTCCACATACTCCCCAGTTAACTGGCTCTGTTAACTATGGAAGGGGTTCACCACCCAGCATGTTCAGATCTGCTACTGATATGAATGGCTGCACACTAAATTAAGCATCTAACAGTGCATTCTTCTGTTTTTATTTATTTCTACTTAAAAATGATGAACTCCTTTGTTATAGACAGCATACTTGTTGTTTTGAGATAGTTTAGAAGATTATCTCGAGGCATTATGGCACTTAATTTTCTTCTCCATTTCTTCCTTGCATTCCTTTTTTGACCATTGTGAACATCTCTAGCCTATGACATTCAGGCCAACAAATAGTGTTGTGAGTTTACCAGAATTCAGTATTTGACTTGGTCCTTATTCCTTACAAACAGGCTATACTTGCATCTCCCACGTGCTTTGTGCGTAGCACATTTAAGGTATGGCGTTTCCTACCCATCCACACATCTGAGTTTTTTATTCAGGCTCTTAGCTTATTGTTTCTTGGTTACTGCACCTTTCCCTTCCCCTCTTTGACCTTGGCAAATGCAGTCAGACTACTCACAGGCAGCAAGCGTGCAGGTATTTTGCAGGTATTTCTCCCCTACACAAACCAGCCCATGCCTCCAATCACCCTACACTAAAAGAATTCATCATCTTTTGTTAAATACGCACACTTTGTCACCTGTTGTTCTTTGTCCTCAGGAAACTCTCCTTATAAGCATCTGCAAAGCTATCTTTTTTCCTGCTTTGAATCTCTTTTGAAAATTATCTGTATGTTTTACAGCTGCTAGGCTGAGAAAGGGCTGACATTATTTCTCTGTGCTGGCATGGTATCCTGAGAAAATAATGTATCACTGCTTCCCTGTTCTCTCTCATTTGTCTTCATTTACCTACTATCTTTGTCTCATATTTAGACTGCCAGGGATTTGGGGCAGATCTACCTTTTGTTCATGTTCTTTACCATAATATGATCTATTTTGTAATTAGTTTGCATACCAGGCTTTCCGACTGATGTTTGTGGGACTCCTCGTGTGGGTATGTGCTCAGCCAGTAATGATAGCACTGTCTAGCTCACTAATGGCAAACTTTCATGATGTCTGGTACCAAATATAGTTTAAGAGTTTTACTTCACTCACTTGTGCCAGCCCAATTCTCTATCAATATTCAAATTTGGCGCTGGTGCCAGTGTTATGTTCATATTGGTCCGGAAAATAAATATATCCCTTAAAAAAAGGTGAAAGTAAGGGAGAAGAAAGGACTTTCTCTGCTGAAGTCACAGTTAAGGCAAAATAAGGTTTGTATAGCTTCTGGATGATGACTGCTTTGCTGCACCAAGGAAGGGTTTAGTCTCATCATAATAGGTACTCGTTTTGCAAGATGAGACTCATTTGTCATCAGTGGCCTTTGAGAGCTTACATGAGAATAATCCTGGGGGAGTGTGAACATATAAGAACAAAACATGACTGCCAAAAATACCCAGCCTCGAACTTTGTGTCCTGTTGTTTGACTAGTACCATAATGAGAAATAACAACGCTGTAGGGATCCTATCCAGACTCCTGTGGCCCAGGCTTAACTACAGTAAGAATACAGAGCCACGTCCTCTAGCAGGCAGGACTGCAGACCTCAGTGTTATGAATCACCAAAGAGAAATTGGAAATAATTCTGCAGAGCTGCCTCGAGGCAGTAGGATGGAGACCTTGGCACACAGGGAAGCTCTGGGCTACAAAGGAACACATCTCCATCTGTCACATGTCTCTACAAATGAAATGGCTGCTGTAGATAAATTACTCAGCCTAGAAGTAAATCGGTGATTTCAAGGTGCAGTTGATTAAAAAAGGTAAGAATGTAAGAATCACCCTACCAGCTCAGAGAGGATGTCCATCTTGCCTGGTATCTTATCCACGACAATGACCACAGCTATCATCAGCTAGAAGTGATTTGAAATAGCTGAGCATTCATGTGGATTGCTTTCCTTGTTTATAAAGACGTGGCTGCTGTTTATCGCAAGCCATCCATGAGACGCTATGGCTAGCTCTGAACAGCAGTACAGGCTTTCTTTGACTGATTTACATTTGATTTCATGTTGTCTTATCGTCAATAATAAGTGAAGAATGTACTGACTTCTTAATAAGCTTTTAATACGGAGAGAATATGAGTTAGTTTGGAGATTTAAAGCAGATAGGGAGTGCTCTGCTGTGTGCTTTTTATCAAAGTTCATATTCTGCACTGTCATCAGTGTGGATCTGGCGTCCTTCTGAAGACCACCTCACTTTAAATTGGCCAGCACATTCAGTGATAGAAAGTGATTCAGTCAATCTGTCACACACCCCCTAGTATCTGCCTCAGGATCTAGTGATCCCTGAAGCATTCCTGGCACAGAGGGGTTAACCTCTCAGGGGAATGGTTGAGTGCACCTCACCTAGATGTGTAAGGGAGTCATACTGCATGTGGGTCACAAGAAATCCATTACCTTATGATTGCCTGAAGGTTAAGCGGATATTTAAATTCCCATGTGAATGAGCCTCCTGGCATTTAGGCATAAGAGCAAAAGAATTAGAGAGGCTGAGGATTTATCTTTAGGTTTATACAGATACCAGAACTCATAAGTCTAAATGTAAGTCTGAATATGAGTAAAGCTCCCCTCTCAACAGATCTAGTCAACACAAGATCTAGTCAAGGGATTTTATTCGTCAGTAGAGCAGGGACAGCTGTTGGAGTCCCATGTGCCTTTGGCCAGATGACTAGTTCATTAGATTTCATCTTCTGGGACTCAGCTGTATAAACACAGACATCTGGTGCCATTTGAATGCTCTTGGTTATTCTTCCTCTTCTTGTTACTATCTCTGAAAGGTGTGACTTTCCCATAGGTCCTGCATTGTATCTACAGGCTTGAGGTAGAGATCTTCCACATTTGGGGCATCCAAAATTATATTATATGTGTCGTTCTTTAGGCAGCTGCATTGGGTGTTGAAGGCCACTTTAGCCACCCGGGGATATGCTTGGTATCCTGCTGCCACTCCAGTAGGCTTTGAATATCCCGGAGGTCCAGTGTCTTATTTGGCAGATCCATTAAGGTGTCTTGACTATTCTGACCATGTCACACATCAGTAGATAAGTGTGTTTAGGCAGTTGAAAACTGCTTCACTGACTACACTGACAGGATATTGGGGCTCTCTTCAGGTACCTTAACGTTGGTGATTTCTGAAATGCTCTAGCAGTTCTTGCCAAGGCTCTAGTCCTCCTCTCCAGGGAGGTAGCGTCCTGTGTCATAATCATCTCAGACATGCCTCAGAGTCTCAAGTGACACTACTCTCACTTGGGCAACAGAAATTACTATTGTCTCACCTACAGGCATCTATATTCAAATGCATGAATTTACATGTCTGAATGTGAAGCTGGATTCTGCCCTCATTACTGAACTAGTTCACCTGCTTCCTCAGGGGGTAAAAAAAGGTAGAAAAGCCTATATTGGATGTAAATATCTTTGAATTGTTTTCCTTTCTTGAAAGGACTGGTACAGATATGGGAACACACAGCCCAAGGTGTTTTGTGAGTGACAGCCTCTGAGAAGCAGCCCGGCACATGTTCTGACAACAGCATTTTGATGTGTGTGGGGTAGGGTTAAGTCACACTGAATAGGAAGCCATGTCTTGGGACCACTTTTTGACAGAAGATTTGTTGCTGGCTGGGCAAAGTTGTTCAACACAGCTGCTTTTGCTGCAGTTCTGTAAGTGGAGACACTCCTGTGAATTTTAAGCTTTGCTGCTGCTTCTGCTCTTGTTAATGATCTCTTTGTACGCCTGGCCATTACAAGAACTGTATGCCCATTATAAATGAAAAGAAGAGATGTGCCAGCCTGAATCAGTGTCTGTTCTTTGCATCCTCCTAGCAAAACAAAAAATCAGCTTTCTTAGCCCTCTGAGTATGGAGAAGCTGAACAATACTTTGTTTGTTTTCTGCTGTTTGCTCCTTGCTCAGCTATGTCAGGCTTTTAGTGTAATTTACATTGTTTTCTAAAATATTAATGCTTTCTGTTCCTCTTAGCCTTTCCACAGTTCTTGCTTGTCTCAGCAGACACAACAAAGATGTCTTTTGGCACATCATAGCCAAGTACCACAAAGCACCAAGTCTATTTAAAACCTTTTTTTTATTTTTTTTTTTTTTTTAATATCCAGTTAATGTTCCAGGGTGTCTGCTTCCTTTGATGACTGATGAATCTTTCAGGTCATTTATATAAAGGCAGTAGCTATGAAAAACAACAAAAAAGGAGGAATCTTCTAGTTTTGAAAAGCAATCTGCCTTAAAGGGCAGTGTTCCCCATATTTTGCTGCCACTGCAGCTGCTTACAGTATGACTGGAGCATCCCACCCAGGCAGTGCTGGAGCTTTAACAGGTGCACAGAATTGTAGGCAATAGAGTACAAAATACAGCATAAGCTTAGTCAGGCTGGGCTGGGGGTAGCCAGTCACATCTGGTCCAGAAAGATAAGTGCAGTGGAAAATTGGCTTGTTTGGCTAACTAGATCACCTCATCTGATTCTGATTGCTCAGCAGGTAATCCCCATAGGATATTTTCAGTTTGGTTGGGTTTGTTTATTTTTTTTTAATTCCTCCATCTTGGAGAAAAGCTTGAGGAGACAGAAGCAGAGGTAGAAAATGGCTCATCTACCAGTTTGTTGTAAGGAAGAAGCTGAAAAAATAAACTGGAGACATCAATTAAGAATAGGCAGTTTTTGCACATACCATGAAGTGGTTTATTCACACTTTCACTAGTGGTGCTAATGGGTTATCTTTGCCTACCTCCAGGTAAATGACATTTAACTCAGTCTCACTGCAAGTGCTGCTGATCAGCAATGAGTAACTTTCCTAAGGCAGGCACTGATCTGTTGAGTCTTTCTTCCCACTTGAATTTCACCAGGAATTAAAGGCTCTCTGCTGGGAAAGTAGGCATTCACCTACCCATGGCAGAAGAAGAAAATTTCAGGCCAGCTGAGACTCTGTGCTGTGTTCATTTTGGTGAAATACCTTGTAGTTTTGAGCTAGACATTGAAAATTACAGTGTTCATTTTTCCTTTTATTCCTTACCTTTCTCTATTTTTTTTTCCTGTTTATAATACAGGCAGTAGCCTGTCTCATATATAGTTCTATTTCTTCTTCATTGTACTTGGAGGAATGATAGTTTCCTCATGGAAAAGAATGGAGGTCTCATCTCTTCCATAGATTACAGCCTTCCAGAGTTAAGACGTATTAGTAGGTCTATAGTCCTGGTGAACATGAGCACCAGGAAGATAGTGCATGAGCACAATGTCTCACATGGGCTGGTTGAAAAGTGTCGCCAGAGTCGGTTGGAACAATTCGGGGTTCTTCTGGCCACCAGAGTGGTTGCAGATTTGTCTACTGTTCTCACTTCAGTAAAAGTCACTTATTCAAGGGCTAATACCTTGAATTTGGTTGAAATAATAAAGCTTGAATTTTGCCATTCTTGGGAAAATTCCTTAATTTCTGGATTATATCTGTTAATGAAGAGGTTATCAGTTGTTGTTAATAATTAATCTGCATATAGGGAAGGAGCTAAACTTTTAAAGTTTGGTCATAATGATGTTTTTTAGATCTTAAATATCTTAAAAAAATCTGTCTCTGTGCATCTGGCAGAAGACACTAATTCTTTAAACATACAATTATGTTCAAGTTCTTTTGTGAATACAGGTATGATGAGGAAGTCCTATTGGGTATCTCTCTAAAAGGCACTTTGTCTGAACTAGTTATTATTATTTTTCAATATGATTCTTTTTTAAAAAAGAGATTAATCCACCTAATAAATCTTTTTCCATTTCCACAGTACTTGGTTTCTACCTGATGAGGCCTGATTAAAACCATTCTTCGTACAGGATCAGCAATGAGCCAAGTGCACCCTTCCAGAACGCCAAATGGATGGCTCTATTAGCCCATGATTATTTGCAAATTGACGACCTTCATTTGGCAACCTGGTGTCACTGTAAATTAATCATGGTAGCAAAGTGTTATCTATGAAGTGTAATAACCACAAGTGACCTTGGTGTAATGCCTCTCTCAGGAGAAAGCCTAGCTTTCATTTTCTGTTATCTCAGGTTTGTAACTCTTTTCCCCTGTAAAAGCAGCATCAAAAGGTGATGTGTAAAATGAAACGTGAGGCTTAATGTCTATACAGCAATTTGGTTTCTAATTCTTTATACCACCACAGGATCTGATAAAAAACTTGCAAACACTTCCTTACCCAATAGTAACCAACGACATGTTGTCTTCTTACTTGTAGTAGGAAAACAGAAGGTTGCTAAATTTCATTTTTTCTATCATGAGCTGTTGTCATATTCTCTGGAATTCAAAATACAACTGTTCATATAACACAGGGGTTCTTATGATGGATGACAGAGTGAAAAAAAATTGATATATGCATATTGGCCAGATTTTGCCACCCTTATTCTTGCAAACTAGTGTTTCATATCAGAAACTAATCAGTATGATCAAGGAAGCACTTATGTTTTTTCTTTATGCTGCAGTAAATGTCCTTGTTCACCAGTTAAGAGATGATTTTGCATCTAAAGCTAGTGATTTTCAATAGTATTTTCAATATTAATTCATATACAGGTCATGACATTCTATGGTATCTCTCTGATTTATTACTGTTCTCTACACTTGAAGCATTTATTGAATTCTGTTATTAAGACTATGACTATACATTTCTTCGATGAATGGATATGAAATAGAAACTGGACAGAAAAGCAGTGGCTGGATTTGCTGAAGCCATATTTTCAGGTGGTGCTTTGAAGCTGTGATTCCACATCCAGTGAAATGTTTGTGTTAAATTAATCAAGGAGATTATCAGCAAAGGATAACTTTTCTCAATGTCTACAGAATGTTAATCTCAGAAGACCTAATGAAAATAACCAGGCTTCTCATAAGATAAATGCTGCAAAAGGAGTGTGAAAAATCACATGCATAAAATACACCTCCATAACTCCCAACAAATGTGGAAGTTGTGCCAGATCCTTCAGTACAGGAGCAGAAAAGAGCTGAAAAGTATCAGTGAGATATGGCACAAACACTAGCACTGGTCATGGAAAGCAGGAGTTATATTGGCAGATTTGTTTGACTGCTCTTTTGCAGAGAGAGCAGCATATATCTCTTATTAATGCATGCATCCTGGCGTGACACATGGCATCCAGCTGAAAAGCCTGGAAACTCCATTTAACTACTGCAGCACACTGGCCTGGGTTTGTAACTTACAAAGTCCAACCGACAGATATAGAGGAAGATGAAACCACATTTTTATTTCTCTCTTCACACTGTTTCTTTGTGATGAGTCCTCTAATAGCCAGACGATTCTCCTAGCTGTCTTTCTCAGAGTCCTCAGGGCTTTCTCTGGATCTGGGGCTTAGGAACTGAGTGAGCAGTGAGTGACCCGTGCTTTTGGACAGATTTGTTCATGTGTGTTTCAAAGTGGGTTCAATGGACTAGCAGTACCACAAAGAGCCCTCTGCTCTTGTCTGTAAAATGAATTATTCCGAGCATTATGTAGTAAGGCTAGGGTGTGGGTTCAGGGCAAGACTTCCTCCTGTAAAGTGTGTTCCTTATAAAAATGGTTATATGATGGGGTGGGTGCAATTTATCTATCTATGTATCTGTCCATCCATCCTGCCATGAAAAATGGCATTGAACAGTTTTGTTAATTTTTTTCATATGGTGTCTTATTTTCATTGAGCTTTTATATTTTATATGCCTGTCTCTTTTTTTTTTTTTTTTTTTGTTGTTGTTGTTATTGGCTCATTTTTGTATTCTGGCTTCATTTGTATCATCAGATAAAAGGAAAATAAAAATTCCAGTCCCTGAGTGCCAGAAAGGATCACTGCTCTCCAGCTTCAGGGCTCAGCAGACACTCAAATCTTTCCACTCGTCCTGTCTCCCCAAAAGCACAAGCTATTGCTGCAGAACTGAAATCTGATTGCCCCTGGCAAGGTCCTTGAGCCAATTCCTCTCTCTCTTTCTCAGCAGGGACAATCAGATCCTCTCCTCTGTCAGCCGATGAATCCACACTGGGACCTGTGGAGACACCTGTTCACCTGCCAGCTCCAGCCCTGCCACAGCCAGAGCCAAGCAAACTTCAAAATTAAAACTCAGAGAAAACTCATCACAGACAAGGGCAGATGACCACAGTATCTCTGACAAAGTAATATAAGGTCAACCCATCTACACAAGATAAGTAGGATCTTTCAATTTATTCTCCACTGGCTATTTTGTAGGGTTCCACCCCTTACCCCAGCAAATAGCCCAGAGCTTTGCCAGCCAATAGCAAATAGAGCTGAAATTCCAATTTCTGTTTCATCCCAGTATGATATCCCGAGAGTGCAATTGCTTCACAAGCTGTCAGTCCCAACACAGGGATGCTAAATGGAGCTAAAGAGCTCTTTGAAATTTCGGTATGAATTATCCTTCTGGAGCTGAACCAATGCACATTTCCTGTGTTCACATGCTGACACGCTGTGCACATTTACCCTGACTCACACTCCCCCTTTAATGGCACCTTAACAATAAGTAATCTCGGCTACAAGCTGCCTATAGTCAGTTACTTGTTCTCCCCATTTCCATTTCTCTCTTTTACGCAGTGTTGCAAAATGACCTCAGCTTCATGGTTACTTCAGGCGGGATGGGGATTTGGACATAGTGTGGTGGAGAGGGGTCCACCTCACCTCGCCTTGGTGTGGCCGTTCCAGCAGTCCTCCTCGATTGATGGACCAGCTGTCACTCGCTCGTCCTTGCAGATTGTGTAGGGTAATGTTGACCAGAACTTTTTAGAGAGCTTTAGCTTTTCTTTAATGTCTGTTACCTGATTAAGAGACAGCGAGAGGGAAAACAGGTCAAAAACATCAGTCACACTAACTATCATGTTAAATAATAGATTGTTTAATTCTGCAATGACGGTGATGGTGAAGGTTAAAAAGGCTTAATGTTCTAAAACTTAAATTCCTGTGTTTACAAGCAAGGCACTCAGCATTTGGGTTCAGAGATTACAAATAATCAGTCACCTTTTTCCACAGGCAAGACATTAATAAAAAGCTTGTTACTTCTTGCTTTTTTTTAGTCTCCATTTGTCTAAGGTTTTTTAAATATACATCTTTATAAGAAGTAATATGCCTCACAGTCTGCTGAATGTAAACTCAGTTAAACAGTGTACATGAGATAAAATATCTCACCCACCAATCTGGTCATGTCTTAGATAAATATTATATTTGGAGCTACATGCGCATGTTTGTTTTTTTTTTAAAAAAGATAAATGATGCAGTGCTCAGCTGATGTTGAACTGATTTAAGATACACAGGCTGAATACATTGCAGTACATTGGAGCTCAGTAACAGCTAGCAGTTTGTGAATATACATGCGTGTAGATACATCTTTGCTGTTAGGTGTAGATAAGTAACTGTAGCTGGATACAGGCTTCATATTCAAGAAATGTTGGGACAGTATAAAACCAGTTTCTTTACATTATAAACTCCTTGAACAATAATTTAATTTAGTATGATTCATGCAGCAAGCAGGGACAAACTGTTTTCCAGCATCAACTTAATAAGTAAATGGTTAAAATGTTATCAGTTCTTGTTTTGTGTTTTGTTTACTAGAGTGTAAAAATCTACAAGAATAGATAGAAAACAGAACAAAGGACAGACTACAAAGGATGAATGGTGCCACTGTTGCTCTTGTGGAAACAGATGCATTTCACATTAAGTTGTAATAGGATTTAGGGAAGCTTGTTGAATAGCTTTCAAAGGAAATCACAGAGCTTTATTCTTTAAAAAAAACAAGAAATAAAAGCTTTCCATTCTTCCATTCAGATTTGAGATTGGCTTTTAGGTTGTTGAAGTACAATATTGTACTTGGCTATTTATCTCTTTTATCTTTTGTTCTGAAGACATGATAGCTCTCCGAGCAAATGGCCCACATTACTTTGCCGTGCTTAAACTCAGTGGAATGTCACTTTATAAGCTGGGAGATAGAAACAGCCACGGATGTTATTTCAGAAGCACCATCTGCATTTTCAACTGTAAGAAATAAGTAGGGCAGTATTTGACTGAATGAGTTGTTGACAGTGTTTCTTGCCTTGATAGACAACTTGGAAATCTCCTCCACACCCCTTGCTATGCCCTAGTTTCTTTGTTTTCATACAAGATACTAGCAGCATTTGCAGGCCTTTAAAGTCTCAATAGGGGAGCCCCATCAAGCCCAAAATTACATTTCAGTTTACAGACCATGGGCAAGCCTTCAGCAGAAGTGAGGATGGTCTCAGCATGCCTGCCCTTTCTGATGTCTTTGGCCCATGGGTTCAGGGTCTTTAGGCAGACAGCAGCCTCTCCTCGTCCCCTTCCGCCCACCCTGCGGGTAAAAACCCCAGTGTCCATAATGGTACAGCTAACCAGCACAAGCAACTCAGTTAAACTGCCCAGTGTTCACAGAGAGGTATGTAATCTCCTGTTAGGCCACCGTACAGTAAATCAGATAGAGAAATCCTATAGAAAATGTAAGGGGGAGGGTTTATAGGGAGGAGGGTCCATTCACACAAGCTTAGGGCACACGTGAGTCAAAGGGACAGATTTTCTCATTTATTGCTTGTGCCTGGATAACTCTTCACACAAGCAATCTGATTGATATTGGTGAGGAGCAATTAGTTTTCAGAGTAGTAAGGTTGTTGTTATCTGGAAGATATTTTAAGCCATTCAAAACTCAGATGTTCAGAGTTATATTCAGATCTCTACCATAGTCAAATTACAGTAGGTGCTCGAGGACTGCAGACTTCTATTTTGAACCACAAGTGAGTCAATTCCCCTTGTAAGGTGTGGAAGTCAGCAAAAGAATGGAGTGAGGTTTTCACAGCTCCCATACTGCACAGGCTCTCCAGATATTCCCTGAAAATCAAAATGAGGCCTCCCATTCCCCAGTCACTTCCAGAGATATCAAATGATGTTTACATACTGTGTTTAGACAACAAATCATTATATTTCCTGACAATAAAGATTTTTTTTTTTCTTCATTTCAGAAGTGCACCTGGTAAAGTAAGTTGGTCTTACTTTACCTAAGATTGTTGGTAAATGGCAGCTAATTAAATCTCACAGACACCCCACTGAGGTGTCATTCCCATTTTAGAACCTGATGGGGAGGGAGACATTTACATAACTCGCAAAAAGCAGCAACAGCAAAAGTGAATTCAGCTTAGGATGAGGTTACCATTTGCAGCCCTCTCTAGATGCCTCCAATTCAGGTGCATTTTAACACTTTTTATCCCTCTCAGATATCTCCCTTTATAACTATCTTCCTCTTCCCATTACGTTATTTCACCATCCAGCTTTAAACAACATGGGGTCCCAGCCTGTGAAATCTTGCTTTTTCCTGCTGTGTGACTGGACCTCTGTTAACCCTCTCAGCTTTTGGCAGTGGAGTTTACACAGCTATCTAAACAGTTCCTTGAACCTTACCCTGGAACTGGTCTTCTTGAAATGCAGCGTGGTTTATGATGGCCTTGAAAGAGGAATTATGAACACTGATTGATTCACCTCCTCTTTCAGGGAGTAGCCTAATGGCCACGCTCACTTCTGCATGATGAATGTTTGGGTGGGTGATGACTTTGGAGTACTTTTAATGTAACTTTAAATGCAGAATAGAATTAGGTGATGTAATGCCTGCCATGGCATGTAAAACTTTTGCTGTGGATCTGGGTGGCTTCAGTTCTGAGATCTCCTCAAGCATGATGACAGAAAATCTGTTATTAGTCCCCATGGTTATGCATGTTCCTCTGTACTTTGTTTTGATCACCTCCAGCATTTCAAAAATACGTAACAGATGTACAGTCCCTTGAAAATGAGATAAAAGCCACTAAGGATCCAGTTAACATTGCTTGCTTGCGATTTGTGAAGTCAGGCTACTATAACCTCCTAGGGACCTGTGGCCTTGTAAATGATTCCTTGGTATTTCTTATTCTTTGAATTAAAGATTAACTTCCAAGCTCGATTAGACTTCTGTGGAAACATTTAAACATGAGACATATGTGGTTTTGTTATTTTACATATTTCCTTTCCACTTTCTCTAGCAGAGATTTATTCGGATTAAGACAGTCGGATTCTTCAGCTGTAGCGAGCCTGACTTTCCCTAGCTGTCTTCCTGAGGTAGCCCTGGTATTATATTGAACTACTTTTTTTCAGCTGCTTTGAAAGTACTAAATTTGTTTTGAATTGCTATACTTTCTCTCTCATAAGAAAAAGGATATAGCAAAAGGTTACATTTTTAATTTATTGGAGAATATATAGAAGTAGCTATTAAAATAGCCTGACCTTCATCTATAATTGCTAACAGAAGAAAGGCATTACTGTCTAGGTGAGAAAAGTTAAATATTTGCATCATTTCTGAAGAGAAATTCATAACCAGGGGTATGGAAATGGTATAGTTACATGCCGTACATTGAGAAATACTGTTCATTTCTGATTTCTGCCACTGACTTCTTATGTGACTGAGGCAGTCATGCAATGACATTGCATGTCATACAATTCCTCAGCAGAACTTGGAACAGCACCCATGAGCTCAGTTCCAGTCCTACCAGCATAGGCTCAGTTATAAGCAGGTAAATCAAGCTGACCAGTGTTTCTGTCTTCTCTACTCACCTTGCACTCCAAAGTAATGAAGTGAGCTAAAAAGCAAGCCCATCATTTTAGCAGGAATCAGACCTTCACATTCCTCGTTTTAATTCAGGACATCTGGATAAATTGAAAGACTCACAAGGATAGTTCAAAGAAGCATCGAAAATACTATGCAAAACTAAAAGTGAGATGACTACATTTTATAAGATGTGAAAGATCCCAGAAAGATACCTTCTTGTGAAATGGGCAGACAATTGCCCATGGTATCCACTTTGGTTTAATATCTGATGGAAATACACATCTTTGGCAAGGAGATAATGTGTATTTAGAAGCTATGGGGGCCAAAAAGCAAATTTTTAAAAAGTAAATTCCCTGTTTTCCTTCTCCTCCCCTGCCAAGTCCATCTCATAGTCCTTCCAGATTTATCATCGCCACCAATCTAATCCCTACTCTCGCAGATAGAGGAATATCAGAAGATTCTAAAACAGTGTTCAAAGATGTATCCAAAACTGACCCAGGTTCAGTGCAGTAAATGAAATAAAATAATATGGATTTTTGATTGTGTTAAGAAGAAATGATTCTCATTAATCTTCTTTTCTTCTTCTTCCTGATATTTTTTCATCACATTTTTTTCTTGTTTATTCTCCAATTTGTGAAGATTTTCCTTTTGAAATGCAAGCAGAATATTCAACTTGCCTTTCTGTCCATACCTTCTCCCTGGGGATCATCAGAAACACCTCAATGCACAGTCCCATTGAGAGTTAAGCCTGTACTCCCTGGAAAAATGTACAAATGTTTCTTGCTGCTCACAGGATGTTTCTTCTCTGATGTACCAGGGTGCCACTCTGATGACATACTGTTGGTTGGCATGTGGTGACATAGCCACTTGGAAGATGTTTCAAGTGAATGCTTGTGATGAGGCGCTGTAATTTCAAGGGCTTCAGGCCAGGTATGTAAGGTGCATCCTACCGTTGTGTCACACTAACAGAACAGCTACAGACAGCAAGTAGAGAGAGGCCTGGGGAAATATGTGAAAGTAGCCATTGCAAACCACATCACATACTCCTTTGCCCTTTAATTCACAAGTAACATTTAACTAATGCCACTTCTTCATGCCACATTATTTCCAGGTGAAAAAACAGACAGTTTTTTCTACTGCCTGCTGCTTGCTTTCCCCTAGATGTATCTGACACACCCAGCCACGCACCCAGCACCCTTGCAGTCTTTATTGAAAATGATGCAGAGCTTGTGTAATGACAGGCAGCTTGACAACAGGTTTATGGATACAGTGCTTGACCACCTGAACTGTGTGTGGGTTTGTGAAGAATATGCCCTTCATCATGGACATGGCCAGGTAGGAAGAACAAACAGATCATCACGATCTGATTTGTGTTATGCCGCACCAGCAGAAAACTGTGCCAGGCTTCCATACATCAATCAGTATTTATGTCCATTGGGGATTTAATCTGAAAGCATTCTAAGACTAATGGCCAACAATTTGTTTAAAAGGGCTATGCCAGCAAGCACATATTATATACTGTTTCCATCTGGTTGTTATGTTTATGTCTCTGCTATATGTAGGTTTCACAGTCAGGGCAAGAACTGTATGTCACAAGCAGGTTCGTATAGGAGAGCTGAGTATTTTAATTGGCACACAGTTTTCCTTGTTAACTGGGCATAATGAAAAGCAGTTAACTTGGGCCCCTAAATTTTAGGGGCTGCCCCTCGAGAAAGACATGTCTCATGTATATCTTTTGCTACATCTGTCAGCTTCATATAGATGTCTCAGAGGCACTAGGCACTTATCTATAAGCAACTGAACTAGGCTCCCTCTATCTCAACCAGGAGTTTGAATTTAGCTAAAGAGTATTTCTCTCTCACACGTTTTTTTAAGTCACTTTCATTTATCCACTGATTGTTTATAGAGAGCTTAGATGTATATTTTTGTTTAGAACAGCTCATTAGATGCCCAAAATTTCAATGCACATTAGGTACCTCAGCAAGGATGACCTGTTTCAATTCGGAACAAGTGAAGCAGAACTTTGTTTGCTCTATATGGAGATTATTTTTTCATACATTATACATTTCCACACTTTCTCACAAAATAAATTTAAATGCCAAGCAGCTGCCGAACCACCGTATGCTTTATCACGGATTATTTTTCAGCCTTTTAAAAAGTGAAGCGCACCAGGCGTGGATTTAGTGGGATGTGAGCATCGCATGGTCCCTGCTGCCTGGCACGCCCCTGGATCGGGGGGGCCCTGGAGATGGCAGTGTTGCTCAGCCTTTGGCTGCTGCCGGTCCCCCCTCCCCCGGTGCACACCCCCTGCCTTTCCCACAGAATAAGACCGTAGATTGTTCCACTGAATATAAAACTGACAGCCCTGTTATTTTAAACTCGAAAGTGACAGGCTGTTATTTTAATGAGGTCTGCCAGTGCCAAGGTTAACCAAAGCTTTATTTCCCCTACAAAACGTTAAGGCTGCGGTTCTAAAAAGGGGGCTGTGAAATTTTACAGTTATTGATACTTTCTCAGCGTAGATAAGTTCTGAGAATTTCATCTGGACCTTCTTGTGCGATGCTTTTTGTTTTTCTGCTTCTCTGTTTCATGTTTTTTTTTTTTTAAATTTTGACTTTGTGACTTTAAATGGTCCAGAGCTTTGCTGATAACTGCCTGCTCATGATTCATGTTTCTGCACAGAAAAGCAGATGACAGCTCTTCTAATCAAGAACTAACACCGAATCCCAGTTATAAAGCACAAATGGGCGCTTGGGTAATTTGTGAAATAAAACAAATGAGCTAGGCAACTTTCCAAAGCAAGACTTTTCTCACCAGAGTATTTTAAAGTGAAATGAAGGGATTTTTTTCTCTCATTGTTTCTAAGGGCTATCCACATCTTTGACAAGAGAAAAGTTAAGGCCTTTAATAAGAGTAAAGAATGACTATTAGCTCTGCTGAATTCTCACACTAACAGATATATAACTTGGGAGAGTTAGGGAGAATTCAGCTCCCATACTAATACTCCTACACTTATGTATCTACATTCGCAGTACAGCCCGCAGCAACGCGGTGTTGTTTCTAAGTGTCATTGGAGATGCCTGCAGTGACCTGGGCAAGTTTCCCATACCTTATGAGTTACATATGACTGACCAGTGTACTGGCTTGGATGACCTAGTTGCATTTTGTTTCATCCAGCATTGATCTAAACCATGCATTTTAAAGCCATCCAAGTTGCCTATTGCATATTTTTTAAGGAAAAAAATTTACAGGTCTGCATGAGTGCTGACATGCACTTGCAGAAGTCTCCTTGCCATCTGTAGCCTGGCAGTGCTTGTGCCACATGGCATGTTAGATGGCTCCAGGGGCAGGTACCATTGCCCATGTAAAGGGCTCGACTGTCACTGCTCAGAGCTGTCAACCCCGTTTTCAAAAATAATACAAGCAAAGCCAGCATGTGCCATATGGCACTGCTATCTTCGTGTGCCTTACCTCTCACCTGGAGATCCTACTTCCAGCAGTCTCCACAGCTCTGCAGGGAGCTTAACACTGCCTCATATCATCAAATGGAGACTTTTTTTTTAAATAAAAACACTGACATTATTGCTTATAGGTAGGTAGAGTCTGACACCAGACTCTTCACTCAATCAACATTAATTTTGGCTGGGGAGAGAGGAAGGGGAGGAATCTGTCAAATAATAGAGCAACTTGGACTAAACTACTCCTTTCCATGAATGTTCCCATTCACCCTCGCCCTTGCTCTTGGCATGGTTTGCACAACCAGTCTGCCTCCTTAAGTAGGTATGTCAGGCCAAGTTCACTGCACTTGGATCCCCAGTAGACAAAAACTTTGCTTTGGAAAGTGGAAGCTACTGGAAATATCGGCACCCTGAAATGGAAATCTGTAGGAACTTGAAGCAGCTTTCCCCTTTCCTGTAATACCTGGAAGCAGTGCTAAAAAGTTGGTCTATAAATCTGATTCAAGCAAATCCAAAGCACTCAGAGGAATCAGCTTTTTATGGCAGATAAGTATAAAAGTAGCACCAGAAATATGCTGGAATCCTAAAAATAAAATGCCAGAGGCTTTTCTGTGGCAAGGCTTAGCCATTAAGCACTGATTCTTTGTGAACAGTCCTTCATCTTTCCAAGCAAAAATGTTAACAGCTAATGTAAATGGTTACTGATAGACTATTTCAAACTTATGAAATGTTCATCTGGTACCAGCAGTGAAGTGGTTGTTTCTTCTCTTAAAACTCAAGGGTTTACAGGGAACTGCATGAGTTATAACAGACAAGTAGGTCAAGCCTCCCAACAGCTGTGAGAAGCCTATGACTTTGAAGGCCAGCAAGAGCTGGGATGCGTCCTTCCATAACAGAACAAGAATAATTGTACTTCATATTTGAAGTACCCTTATATTTAGCTTCATTTCTTCTAGTGGTAACTTCTTGACATAGCTCCATTGCTTTCCCAACTGAAGAAGCTCTCAGTGGACACTCAATGCCTTGAAATAGCTCAAGATTCAGCAACAAGATGACGGCTACCCTGGCAGCAACATCTGACCTTCCTCTCCCTCAGCCATGAATGGCAGCCCATCCAGCTGTTTACCCACAGTAGATAGAATTGTGGAGAAAAAGCTGCGCTATGGTGGCTGAAAATACAGAAAGCAAAGAAATATGTAAAGCCAGAATATGCAAGTGAGACTTTTGATGAAGGATTTTGCAACTACTGTACAGCATCATAAAATATTTGAAAAGTCTTCCAGACAATGTAAAAACCAGTACAGTTTTCCCTGTGGACTTCAGGGATCTTTTGATATTGTCTGTTTTTCAGAGACCAGCTCCCTCTTTTTTGAGGGATTTTAGGTATAAAAGAGCCTGCTCTTCCATGACTGGTGCTCTTATGCTGCAAAGTGATTAAGTAATCGGTTTATCGGATGATAGCACCTTTCTCAGCCTGTTAAATGCTAATTTTAAGGTTCTTGGAAATCTGTTCCTTCTTTTTCCATGTGTGCTCCTACGAGAGAAACCTGTACAGATCTCCTTCCCTCAGAGCGCGCCTGGTGCTTCCCCTGGGCCCGGAGGGCTGGGGGGTGGGAGGACGGGCCTCCCTGAGGAGCCCCTCGGGGGAACGGGCAGGTACCAGGGGAACGGGTAGGTACCGGGAGAGCGGGCAGGTACCGAGCCTTTCCACCCGTCTCCGGGTGCGGTTTGGCCGGCTCGTCGGTAGGTGTCGGCCTCACCTCCGCCTTAACAAGGGACGGAACGACGTGGTAGAGATGGGCGATGGGCCAAGGGCGGTGGGGGCTGCGGGAGCCCGCTGCGTGAGGAGGGGCAGGCGGGAAGGAGGGAGGCGCGGGGCAGCCAGCAGCGGGCAGCGGGCGGGCGGGCAGAGGGCAGCGGGGGGGCGGGGAGGGTAGGGCAGCCCGTCCTGGCGCCCGTCGTGCTGCTCGAACTCTTCCCAACCTGAGGGGGACTTCAGGTCCAAGGGAGGGCGGTTGCCAGGGTGAGAAATCAGAGGTGGAAGAATGGGTGTCTCTGCATGGCAACCTGTAGTAATGTGTTACCAGAACAGCCCAGAGTTGCAGCCACAACGTGCAAACTCCTGTTTCCTCCAATACTGTGTTTTCGTTTAATCCGGAATTAATGTTTGGTGGGTTTCCCTCCCCTTGTGGTTCTTGTTGCCAGTCATCCAGCTGAACTGGAACTAGAGTTTGACTTCAATGGCCTGGGTATTTGCATTCCAGATTATTTTAGTCCAAATATACAAATCTGAATTATTAAAAGTGGTGAATATATACTGTTGGGAAAGAAGTAAAAGTCAGCACAGAGGCTTTGTGGCATTGCACGTGCTGACTGGAGATGCGGGATTCTGCACTTATTTTTTGGCCATATTTTCTTTCCAGACTCTCCAGGGAAGATGCACAATTTCATTTTCAGAGTTGCTTCAGAAATGAGAGAAGATTTAACAAACTGGCATTGTATCACATACAAATGTAATTTGTTAAAACACCTAAGTCCAAAATAAAAATCACAAAAGATTTAGAATAAAAACAGTATTTTCAGAGGCAGAAAGGTTTATCAAAGGATGTTTCTGGTAAGGCAAGCAGGCTCAGCAGGAAAAGTGCTTATCAGGAAAGCAATCTGAGTCAGACAGAGTCTTGCACTGTAAATCTGCTATGTCAATATACTAATGACTTTCACTGCCTTCCTACTGAGGAGAGGGTGGGTTATCCTCTTGCTGATGTGGAGTTGCACTCTCTTGTCCTTTCATGATAGGGTTAAGTACTCCAATTACTGGATCCTAACAGAACAACTGCACACAGCTTCCTCAGGGCCACCAGAGACTCAGGCAGACATAGGCAGGAGACATAGAGCTTGGGTACGGGTTCAGCTACCGCTAATGCTTAAGTATCACTCCAAAAGAGAGATAAAATTTAAGTCCAATCTGAAGTACAGCAAAGTAATGAGGCGTTCTCTTAAGATTTTATCTTAAAGCAGCAAAAATCTAATGAGACTAATTGATTTCCTGTTTTCTGCCATGGCTGGGTAGAAAGTCATTAATTTAGATATTCTTGCAAGATTGGTGTTCAATCCAATCCTGCATCAGGAAATGGACCCCTTCTAGTTTTCGGTTCACTTTGAAACTAAAAATGCAAGGACATGCTTATATCTGGAACCTGGAGTCTGAGCCTTGTGACTCCGTGAGCAGTATAACTTCAAGGTGCACTGCTTGCTTCTGCCATAAATTCAATACACTCTGCAAGACCATTTGTGGAATCTAATCTGGACAATTTAAAAAGCAAACACCAACGGAGAAATTTTATATGGATAAGAATGGGCACAGTAGCAAGCACTGAAGGCATACTGTGTGAATCTAAATTAGAAGGTGTCTGTCTCAAAGATTTTCATTTCAAATAGAATAAGGGAGAGCAGAAAGGCATACCCCTATTTTTATACATATATTTTTATATATATATATGAATTAAACATAATTATATGCAAAGAAAATGAGTTGAAATAAAAAAAAAATCAAACAGGGAGTCACTGGATAAGCAAAGCATTACTCCCACATCTCTAGCACCTTCTTTATAATTAAAAGTCTATTTTCCCTCCTTGGGTATTGCTTTAGGTAATGAACCTCCTCACTCCTCCAAGAATATATCTACCTAACAGTCATGACAATGTAGCATAGTTCAAGCTATATTTAAAT
Organism: Caprimulgus europaeus; assembly: GCA_907165065.1. The sequence continues at coordinate 72,128,449 of OU015523.1, forward strand.
CAAGCAGGTAAATATGGCTGCTGCTCCTGATGGCCTGGGAAAGGGAAAGCAGCTCTGGCTGCTGCCCGGCATGTGCTGAGTGGTGATGGCAGCAATGTCAAGCCAGCCTTCTGCTACAGGCACAAGTGGCAAGAGGCACCGACCACCTTGCTGTGCCTGCCCCTGTCCCTTACCTTTAGTGCTAATGCCAGAGGCCCCTGCACCACAGAGGCTCTAGAGGGAGGTCCAGCTGCATGGCTCTGCGGTGACAGGGGTGCTGTCACCAGGGCACGTGGGGCCCGATCAGTTTGTGGGAAGGAGGTGCTCTGCATCTTCTGCTGTGGGCTGGTGAAGGCAGGGTGGGTGGTGAAAGCGAAGCTACAGGACTCGAAGAAATCGAACTGCAGTGGATATCCATGGACTTACTTCACAAAGAACAGTAAAGTATTCTTGTCTCATTTTTCCCTCAAAGCCCAGGCAATCCCTTTCCTGCTCTTCACAGCTGTCTGTGAGCACACACAGGTATAACTGAGTGTTCCAGCTGCAGAGCTGCCTACAGCTGGCAGGCAGCATCCTGCTGGCTACCCCTCTTGATGGAAGTGAGTAGCTGGACAGAAGATCGATGCTGGCTCCTCGTGCACAGGCAGCTTAAAAGCAGTGTAGCCTCTGTGCCAGCACCCTCAGGATTGAGGCAGCTGCACACTGGTTATTTATTTGTTTCTTTTTCAAAGTGCCTGCCCCACCTCAGCCTGCTGCTGCATTTCAGCAAAATTCATGCGAGGCCATGCCAGGGATTTGGTGATCACAAGCTCTGTTCCCACGATCATGAGTCTATCATGAAAATAATGACATTATAAAAGTAACAACTGCTGTAGTTTATTTGCCTCCAAAATACAGAAGCTTTAGAATTAATGTTTTGGGGGATTTAGTAATTATCACAAAGGCTGGAAAATTGGATTGGTTTTACCATAGCAGTGAAGGCTGCAGATTTTTAAGAAAAGCAATTTCACAAGACATTGGGTGAGAAATTTAGAAAATTTGCAGTTTTGTCAATAAAAAAATAAAAGCAAACTTCTTTACAGAGTTGAAAAACTCAAAATGGAAAAAATACAGCTTCACAAATGGTAGTGCCACAAATGAGGTAAAGATAATAATAGAAACATTCACATTTTCTGTCTATTTTAACTATAAAAACAGTGATATTTTCCAGTCAGGAGCTCTTCAACAGACAAAAGAGATTACCTTCACTAAGTCAAAGCTACCGCTGATGCTGAATGGATGAAATATAGGCCACTGCCTGAAGTATATTTTCAGGAGCATCCCATAATGATCCTGAGCTTCACAAATTCTTTAATTTCTTATGCTCTTAATTGGAATATTTCAAGAGTGTAGTTTGAAAAGTCTGGGATTTGGTGACATGGAGTAGAAAAGGACCAGGAAAGAATTGGCACAGGGTGGAAGTGTCCTAGCTACCCTCGCATGCGTCCGGATTTGGGTGTGCGAGGAATTACCTCTGAATTACCGCTGGGAGGAAAGGCACAATTCTGACTGAAAAGAAATATGATTTTTGGCAAGGGAAAATGCCCCTTCTAAAATATTTTCTTCCAAAGGGCTCAGAGCAGTTTAAGAAATTAAAATATAAGGAAAAAATATGAGGACTGACCTAAAGGATAAACTCAGTTAATTATTTTACCCATCAAATTGTTCAGCAGCAGTGATTATGCTGTAATTTACAACTCATTTTTTAGTCACTGCAAATTTAGTTCAGTACTTCCCTGAAAATTCCCTGACAGTAATTTATGCAGGCCAAAGTGATATTCTGTCAGGTGTGTCCCAGGCTATCATACTCCATCTGTCCATCAAAGCCAATAACAGTAGACACAGGGAATCTTGGAAAGAAAAAAAAAAAAGGAAAAAAACCCAACAACTAGAGGAACAGAAATCTTTTATAATGAGTGAGATAATGCTTAGGTAAAAAAAAACACATGGGAATGGGTTTCAGACAGACTGTTGTGCTGCTATCCACTGCTCTTAAATCTTTGCATACAAGAACAGCAGGTTTCTAGAGGGGACCTGGTGTTTGTGGAGGAAAGAGAGAAAAGGTACCATTGCTCTCAAATGTACAAATGCTCAGAGAGGGGTGGCTTAAAAAAAATGAAAAGCCCTGTGGAAAGAAGCAGCCCAGCACCATTTTTTCTATATTTATTTCCTATGTACAATGGAAAAAAGAACGTGAAGGAAATACAGTGTTCTGGGGTGGGGGGGGGGGGGGGAATGGAAAATTATACTTATTAGCATGTCTTTTATTCTGCACTGTTAACATCTTGCTGTTGTGTAAAAAGATTGCCACAAGGAATAACAAGAAACAGAAGTATAGAATCCTAATTGAGATTTCCATCCTAAGCAAAACACTGTGATAATTGCTCATTCATTTGGCATTCCCCCTCTCCCTTAGTCAGCACTGGGAATGGCAACATTGCCCTGTGATATTTCTGAGCAACGGCCTGACCTACTGGTCATTTGCCAGCGGAACTAACAGTTGTTGACTGCTCTGCCCTAAATATCAAGCAAGTAGTTACATTTTCTCTAGTTCACATCTTCAGTCACAAATGAGCACATCTGAGGAGGAATGATCATGCAGCATTGGTCATATGAATTCAGCAGCTACACAGAGGGGTGGTGAGTTTCAACTTTCTTTGCCACAGCAGCAATAACCTGCCATGAAATACAATGAAAAATTAATTCCTTCTCATTTCTTTGGGTTATTTTCTGGTTTGTTGTGGGTTTATTTTCCCCCTTTTTTCTATTTTATTTCCTTTTTCCCTTGTGCAGAACAGAATCTCTTTTTTCAGCTGTTTCAGAGTTGGCTCTGTCTGTCCTGCATGGTTTGAACATGCTGAGATTGTGCTCCATCTTGCTAACCATCTCCCAGGGTTATGGTATCTCTAGTTTTGGTCTGTAAGCACTTACAGGGGAGCTGACCCCCTTGGGCAAGACCTGACAGCCTCCCATGGTCTTATTTTGGAGGATGGTGCCTCATGCTGCAGCCCGGCATGAGAGATGGAGAGCAGGAACAGCTTCCACCAGCTACCCTTCAGCCGTCAGATGATGCCTCCCACTTCTACCCAGCCACCTGAGTGCATTCCCCCTGTCCCTGCGAGATGGTAGGCAGGTTGGCTCAGTACCTGACTGACAAAGAATCCATGCAGGATCTAAAAGACTCTTCCTTGGTACCTCCAAGCTATGAGGCTGCCAGCATGAACACAATAATGGGCAGGAGTTTTGTTGGGTCAAAGCTCTGCAAGCATCCAGAGCTAAGCCAAGCGTGCAATATAGACATGGACTTCTGTTGGACCAGTAGGTCATCCTGTATATGTACATAGACATATACTCCCCTACAATTAACTGCTGCGGTATGCCATGATGTGTCCTGCAACTCCTGGTTGTCTAAATTCGGTACTGCTGGAGACCTATGATTCCCATTCAGTTTTTATACTCGGATTTCCTTTACCAGAATCCAGGAATTACACAGATTTTGGGTGGTGCATACTTGAGTCTTGATAGTCTGGAGTTGGGGCTCAAGCCAGAGCCGTTACCCCAGCCTGAGCATCCAGAGCAGCTGGAAGCTGTCATCTAGCCCTTGCTGGTGAAGACTAAGTGGAGCCACTAACTTTTAGATATATCAAGTCAGCATGCAAGAGGTTAAAGCATATTAAAAAAGGTTTCAAGAAGCTTTCCCTAGAAACTGATGTTGCCTGTAGTCATAGAACAGATGTACTTCTTTGGAGCAGCTATAAATCCTATGAGTACCCTAATAAATACACTACACATTCACTGGAACAACGTGCCCCATGGATTTAAACTGCATCTTAGCACTTTTTCCTGAAAATAATTATCACACCTATTAGAGGCTATATTTGGGATTTTTGGCTTTATACATACATCTGCTTTCCTCTCTCTAGATAGATATTCTGCCATGAAGGACATGTGCACTAGCAGCCTGATTTTCTCCCCGAAGAACAGAAATAACCCTGTGACTATACACTGGGGCACTGGTTGCAGTTTAAATCAAGGTGCCCTTGAATACGGCTTGAAGGTACAGGCACTGAAAATCCTACTTTTAAACTGTTCCAGGAGCAGCAAAAACCCTTGTGCACAAAATAAATTTTTTAAAGTGTCTCTTCTCATATCAGACCACTGGATGATCACACTGTATTCATGAAAATCAGTGGAAAAAGAAATTCAGAGCAATGTAATTTTGGTGATATTTCTGTTAATTTGTTTTCCAAAATACCATAATTGTCACAGTTGCTGTTTTAGAATAACTTTCTGAAAAAATCTTAACTGCAAAACAAAGTCAAATGAAACCTCTATAATTTATTTTTTTTAAAAGACCTGACAAGTTAGATTTAGCTGCCTAGGCTGGATTCAGGTTCTATGAACAGTTTGTAGATTATTTCATTTTTCCTTCACAATCAGACAACAGCAAATATCAGTGTTAGGATCTTATTTTTCTGTGAAATTCAAAAGGAATTCAGGAGGTAGAAAATAACAAAAAAATCCAGAAAAATAGACTGAACAAAGCCACCTAACAATAGCACAGATTTATGAAGAATCCACAAATTATTCTTACCAGAAAGAGAAACAAGAGTTTATAATAAGGGGGAGGGGGAAAGCAATGCAGAGGGACAAGTCAAATGAACCCAATAGGCAAACTGAAAATAAATTCAATTGTAGAAAGACAGACATGCCTGGTAACTCTAGGAAAAGAACTAAAATGTCCTTTTCATGAATGTACAATGGATATATGTATTCCTATACAATGAATAACAAAATTATTTTGTGCAGACTAAGTTCACAGTGTGCTCAAATGACTCCTTCTCACTTTAATTTGTCTTCAAACACCAAAAGCTGGTCTTGCTTGGACACGGTGAGCGGTAAGCCTGCATTACAGCTCTGACCAACCTTATTTTCATCACAAAGAGAATTTTGCCGATACAGTACTGGGAGTGGATAGCTCTGGTTGTCAACCTCAGGGACAGCAAGCTAACCTACTTTCTCTCAACGGATGGTTGACTTTGATGTGTTTACCTCAGCAAAGAAAAAGTACCACTGAAAAAAATAATAATCCATACTTGGAAACTCAAACATCCCTGAAAATCCAGGAGATATTTCCTCATAACACGTGCAAAATATTCACAATGCAGGCTGAAGTTGCGCAGACGTTCGTGTATGGGATGCTTCACACACAAAAGTATTGATACTGTGAAAGCCACAAATAGTCAGGTTTACCTACCAACAGGGGCTTGCAGTCCAGTAGTCACAAAATGATCTGTGTGTCGACTTGTAAAAAGAAAACTCGTTTATGAGCATCAAAGCTGTATGAAAGCATGGCTCCTCTACCAGCAGCAATATTAATGAAGTGTATTTTGAGCTGATATGGAAATACATCATATATAAATTACCTATGATTTTTCAGTGTTTAAAATTTTAAAAATAACAGCAAATGTAAGGCATATTCCCCCCTCCTCCTGCCCTGAGAAGACAAAACTAAAGTGCTAATGTCTTTCTAATGAACCATTGTTTTGTTTATCTTGAATCCAAACACACACAGGCTGAGAGTCAGCAGAATCCACTTAGTTGCAAGAAACTTAAATCAGAACTGATATTAAATCAATGTCCTGATCATTTGCTTCTCTAGAGCCCTCTCACTCCCCGCAACAGGAAAGCCACTGAAACTTAAAGAAGTGCATTGCAGTACTGATTTGGATTAGCTTTATTGTAGCCAGGAACAGATTTTAGCCAGTATTAAGTGCTTAATTCTGATTGACTCTTGTTTTTGGGGATGAGCACATTATCCACACACTATCTATTCTCTGTGGGATGTAGGTTACATCAATGAATATACTGAACTCACACATCTTAGGCAGGAATGCTATTGAATGTGGTGCTTTGTCTGGTATGCTAAAGGAGCAGGCATGCAAAGTTCCTGGAAGACTGAACAGAATTGCTCATCCAAGTTCTTTTGTCCAAGCTGGACACAGTCATTCTAGCACAAAATAATATCAAATTTTCAAGCACACTCTAATTTATATTTCTCCTATATTTGAAAAGTTATAAATGTAAGTATATTAGTGAAGGCATAATTTTCTAACCCTAGCATCAATAATACTAATCACTAGACTGTGAAGGTAGATCTGCATTGCTAAATAGAAGTGAGAGGAGGCACAAGCATGGGACCTCAAATGGTTCATGGTGCTAAATTGTTAACTTGTTCTCTGGCACTGTGTTGGACCACTCCAAGTGCTTTGTCCATCACAATGTCCTGGTGCGTGTCCATTGGAGAAGTGTTCATTCCAGGGACTGCTTCCAGCAGGTAATGCGCATAAGACTGCTTATTTGTGATACCCTCTGTCCTGTGCAGCTCTCTAATGCCATCCTGGCAGGGTTTACCATCGCTTGCATAACCATATGCCTACATGCCATGTCAAGGGTGCATGACACACACTCAGTTTCATGCTACCACATGGATGGACTGTAGCACAGCTCTCACATTATTTCAGATTGTATGAACTGGAAATGCATATACACATGCAAACAGTATTTTCTAAGACTACAGCAAGACAATGTAAGACCCACAGGAGATCCAAGACCAAGTAGTGTGGCTGTGGATGCAAGTATTTTTCTTCTGTGGACGCTAGTCCTCAGTAACGTGAAAAGGCACAGTTTACATCATATAGCCTCAAGATGCCAGGATCATATCCTAGCCATCTTCCTGTTTAGTGGCATTAATGTACCCTTATAGGCTAGGTTGGCATTTCCAATACATATAGAAAGTCCTTTGCCTAACTTGATGGATATGGTCCAGTTGCCCAACTGTAGGCTGCCACTGATGTTGGAGATGCCCTGGAGAATGCTACCTAGCTTTCAGCTGTCGTTTCAGAAGGTTGCATGCCTGTTGTCATGCTGAAATACTGCCGTGACACGTATCTGAGTCACATTGATAGCCCCATGCAGATGCCTCACATAATCTACAAAATTTCAAATGGCAGTAGGTACTATATCTAAGCAAATGCATTGAGCTTTGACAGAAAAAATTAAGTGCATACTAAATGCTAGAACATCCCTTTGTAGTTCAAAGAAGAATTTAACTTATATAACTCATGCTTTTCTGACATTGATGAACAGCGTCTGGGAGGTGCTTCTCTTCTAGTAACCTGGAAGAGATAGTCTACAGGCTGGATACAGGCTACAGATGGGCCCACTTAGGAGACTTGTATCCCTGGGCAGCCATGGAGTTCACAAAGAGCTAGAAATTGTAAATGGTACAAAAATCATGCTTACTTAAGGCAAAATTGGATGAAAATTTAATTGCTGGTATTTTTTAAATTGAAAGGGCTGGTGGGAAGAAACAAAAGTATCTGTTTGTGCTTTGGCAGTTCGCATTTAGACTAGAACTAGTTCTAAGCTGTGACTTTATCCTCTGAATACTTACAGAATCTGCCTTGTGACTCTCACCCAAGACCTAACAAAATGAACAGAGATTTTCCCATTGACTTCACTGGACTTATTATTAGGCTCTAGATTTTCTTTTCTATGTATGCTTTGTTTTGTGAACATTATGCCCAGGTTTCTTTTAAGAGGGTATTTGAGTTAGGCTGTTCTGTCCACACTTCTGCACATGCTTCCTGCAAAATCACTGGAACAGTCTGGGTACTCACACCTGCTGAAAAACAAGGCCACTCACTGAAAAAGCTCAATATGATGTTATTAACCTAATTGCGGGCTCTAGTAAAGGAACATGGTGTCTTCTATTAATACTTATTCTGTACCTCCTGCTTACGTAGGGCAAGAGTGTGTTAGTTCTCTCACTGTGATTCCAAACTCAGCTAACCATTCCAGAAAATACAATCTAATCTAGCTGAAAATATTTCAAGTGTACAGACAAAAAAAGATACTTGCTATATCTCTAACATGAGTGTAGTTTCATTGTCTTCAGTGAAATTACGTTTGAAACAACATGAGAGTCAGAAAAGTTACTGCATCATTAGAGGCAGCCATGAAAGAGACCACACATCTGGTGTCCCTGCTATAAAACAGCAGGCTGTCCTTATTACAGAAAGCCATTTGTAGTTCAAAGCTCCTCATGGAGGGTTAAATGCTTTAAATACTTATGAGTGGTGCTATGATGGCAGAATCAATAATAGTCTAAATGACCTAATCTTATTGTTCTTCAAAACTGAAGACATTCCAAAATGACAGGTACTATAAAATTACAATTTGTCAAAAACGGATGATATAATTTTTATGCTACAATTCAGTATCTTTTCTACCCATCATTAGTTCTGATAGAACAGACAGCACTGACGATGCATTCACCATTTAGCATCATATTTCAGCTTCCCTCCAAGCCCAAACAGATAAAAAACTTTATAGGCAAGATTTAATATCCTTTAATTACAACACGGAAATGATCGATCTTGCAACAATTAAAAGACTACTGTGTTGACAGTAAAAGGAGGACTTGCTATGTGAGATGGAAAGGTTCTTTACCCAGGGTTGTGGAAAAAAAGGAATATTAGGAAGAAATATATTAGGAACAATACCAGGAAGAAATTCTTCCCTGTGAGGATGGTCAAACACTGGAACAGGTTGCCCAAGGAAGCTGTGGATGCCCCCTCCCTGGGGGGAGGTTTAAGGCCAGGCTGAATGAGGCTTTGAGCTACCTGGTCTAGTGGAAGGTGTTCCTGCTGATGGCAGGGGGGTTGGAACTAGATGATCTTTAAGGTCCCTTCCAACCCAAACCATTCTGTGATTCTATGATTCGATAAAAAACCAGAAGTAAACCTTCAGTGGAGAAGAACGGCTGCCCAAATACTCTGAGGTGAGACTCACTGGGAAAGAGACAGCTGTTCAAAGAGGAAAAGTCTCTGTTTCAGGGTTCATGTTGCCTAAGAAACTCTTCAGTACAACTCAGCATTCAGATTTATCTCTGTTGCTGTACTGTATTTTTCCATACCGCACCTAAAAGGGGTGGTAGTAAAGTATATGTAATATGCCCCTAAGAGCCATCAGTTCTTACTTCACGTGCAAGGTTGTTGGCACAGAGACCACCAACGAATGTACAGTGGTAAATTGAAACGAGGAGAAGTCACCTCAGCAACACACAAATGAGTACTGGCAGAGTTGTGAAGTTCTAGTCACTGCACTTCGCAGCCAGGGTCAGTCACACTCCCACACTTTGCCCTAAGACATTTAGATCTTTCCTGCATGCTACCAGATTTTGTTGGGAGGGTGTTCTTGTGCCATGATGGACAACAGGTGATGGATAATGCTCTTCCTAAGAAGGCGGGAGGTTGGAGTCTCTTCAGCCAGTGGAAGGGATTAAACCCAGACCTTCCATGTGCTGGTGAATGCTGTGATAATGAGCTCTGTAATGCCTGATGTCCATTTTGGAAAACAACCTCTGCTTGGTGGTTCAAGGTAATAGCTATGTTGAACATACATAGATATATGATCCAGGCTATATGTGGATGTGCTTCCTGGTACTAATGAGTAAATTACTGAACGTGTCAAGAAGGTCAGGATCTAAAATATTAGCCTGCCCTAAGCAGTGACTGGCTCTTGCCAGGCTCGTGGCTCCCAAGCCTTTTCAGCCAACAAATCACTGGTAACTTTTAAACTTTTCCCTGGGTAATTTTGTCTCCTTAGAAACACTTTACTGAAAACACTATAAATAGAAATGTTTTATATGTTTCCAAGGCCAAGCCTACAGACTTTTGGTTTAAGTTCTGGAATTTGCTTTGCATCTCACAATAAGGCACAACGCTGTCCCCAGATATGGTCCAAGCAGTGCTAAAGATCTGGATTCAGCTCTGGATTCATTCAATGTGTCGATTCTTTTTGCATCTAGCCCTAAAAGAACTGATCCAAAATTCACTGATGGCAGTGGAAAGCTTGCTATTGACCCTGAAGACATAGATACACATAGCACAAAATTATCATTCAAATTTGTATCACTGGTGTTCCATTGAACAGTATTGATCAGGTAAATCACAAGAAGGATGAACATTTACTTTTCATAACAGAAGACTTCAATGCCTCATTGTTTGAGAGGAAAAAAAAATATATAAATTGGGAGAGAGAGGACATGATCTCAGTAAAGGAGTTTCAGCTGAGTCAAATAAAAAAAGTGTTTTTAAGACTTGCTATTTGTATTTGCCCTTTTTTTAGTTAAAAGGAAAGGCGTTACTGTAAAGGGGTTTTTTTTTGTGTGTGTGTGGGTAAAGGAAGATTCAAATAACAAGATATGGTGAGGATTGTCTTAATTTTAAACAAAACCAGTCTCAAATTGTGTTTTCTACCTTTTTGTAAAACTAGGCATAAAACTACACTGGATACCACTAATTTGAGAGACAGCCCCTTTTTTGATAACAGCAAAGGAACTATGCTAATCACAATCTTGCTAGGAACATTATCATAAAACCCAAACATTGAAAAGATGCAATAAATACATTTAAATACCTGGGTATAAGTATTTTTATTGTGTCAGCAAAATCTGTATAGGGCCCACACATTAAAAATCAGTGTAATCATCCATATGTAGACATCTTTTTCATATACAGACTATTCTTTGAATGTCATAAAAATAGTATCTGGCTGTTCAGGCATGTATCCTCCCCACCCACAAACCCAACACTAAAGTTACTGACAGATGAAGACGTGACGGTGACAAAGACAGCTAACAGTTTTCTGAATATTTTGTGCCTGATGTTTGTCTCGTTCTGTGAAGAAGCAAGAGACTGACAAAATAGCTCCTCTGCCACCTATCGTGTCAGTATGAAAAGCGATATCATTGAAGTGATAGCTAATGGTCAGAATCGTTTAAATAGCTCTGTCAGGCGTGCTTGAGCTATATCTGACTGATTTTTATTTTGGCTTTTTGACTCATTTGTCCATAATGGTTTGGTTTTGCATCCAGGAGGAATGTGATGCTCAATTAGGTTTCAGTCATGCGGTGTGCTAAGAGGAAAGTTACTTACCTGTTCAGTAATTGGAGGTCTTTGACATGCGGTATCTCTGCGTTTTGCTCTGCATGTGGGTGTGCATGCACTCACTGGAGACTTTCCCAGCAGTGCCTGCTTGGCAGGGCAGAGCAACAGCAGTAGTGATGTACGAACAGCAGCAAGTGAAGTGGGTTTCATGTTCCTCTTGTTTTAAGCAAGAAACAATTAATTTGAATGGGAATTGGCTCCCCTGCATGTCCATTCGGAAGCAGAGAAGGTATATTTTGGGGCACCAGAGGGCCCACTGAAGGGTCAGGCACTTTGTGGGCAAGATGTTTTTGAGTTCCACACTGGAGGAACTATTGTTCTGTCTCATTTGATTTTCGTCAGATCTCTCAGCAGTGCAGAAGCCGCTGGGGATGCAGACATTAATTGACCTGACAGTGCATTAGAAAGGTGTTCTGTCTCTGATACCCCTTGAGCAAAATTTGACATCTCGCTTGTGCGGCCTACTGAGGGGTTCATGGTTAGACACCCCCATTTCTGAAAAATGAATAGAATAATCAAACTTAAGAGCTGCCATTCACAATCTGTGGAGAAAATGCTTGTGGAGATTTCCAGCTGGTATTCTCTGCGGGCATCATGTGAACTGCCGATAGAGTGCTCTTACAGTGCCTACGCTGTTATCAAAGCATTGGCTTTGGTGTAAAACTAAGGAGGCTATTTGGTTTTTTGTTTTGTTTTGTTTTGTCTATGGATATGTTACTCCCATGCTGTCCAGTGTTAAGGTAAGGGCTGATTTTGATGGTTGAGGAGGGAAAGCTGCTTGTGCCAGGTACTGAAATGCTGTTGTGGGACAATGACTCTTGGGGAATTTGTGCTCTCTTTCACATGTCCAACCAAATGGGTTCTCTATCCTAATAACAATCCATTCATTGACTGCTGTTTTTACTGATATGGGAAGGAAGAATGCAGCTCCTAAACAAACCTCTAACTACTTCTAACTACAAGATAGTGGGTTGGAGCATATAACGTACGAGGAGAGGAGGGCTGTGTTGTTCAAACTGAAGAAAAGAAAGCAAAGAGGGGATCTTATTGCTGCCTTCAACTGCCCAATGGGAGGTTACAAAGAAGATCGAGCCACACTCTTGATGGTCCCACTGCCAAAGAATGAGAAACAGTGGACACAAGCAGCAATATAGGAAAATCCAATTAGATGATAGGAAAATGTTTTGCACAATGAAAGTGGCTGAATATCAAAACAGACTATTGAGACAGTTCGTGGTGTTTCCATCTTTGGAGGTATTCAAAACTTGACTGAGGTAAGGCCCTAAGCAACCTGATCTAACTTGAAGATAGACCTATCTTTGAAGTTGTCCCTGCTTTGAACCAAATGGGGATATGAAGGGGAGGTGAGGGGTGGACCAGATGACCTTCAGAAGTTCCTTCTAATCTAAATTATTCTATGAGTGTGCCATTCTGCTTTCCATCCACTGTGAGTTATTCAGATCTTTTAAGGAACAGAGACTGGCATCTCTGGGTTGTGCTTGGGTTTTGTAAATATCCTCAGGCAAGCCTGCAAACAATAAAGGTCAATTCTCATGTTGTGTGTGATGTTATATGACCCAGAAAAAACAGAAAAGAGGCTAGTGACATTTAACAATTTGATCAAAGTCTTTGTAGAGGTTAATATATGCATAGTGTCCAAGGATTAAGCTTTGCTTCAATGCCTTTTAGAGTTCTACACACTTTTCATTTACCATGAGGGAAAGTTTGAAAGAGTTTGTTTATTGATTGCTAATGCTCCTTATGTAGACCCTTTAAAATGCTAAAACAATTTCAAGTCTTGTGAAATATAGGTGGGCCACAAGCACCAGCAGACCCAATTGCAGATGTCTACACAAATAATACCAAAAGCATTTTTATCTATCTGGCAATGTCCACCTTTGACGTCAAAAGCTCCAAACCAATCTCCCTGACCTAGCAGAAGAATTACTTAGTGACCAATCTGAATCTCAAACAGTGAATCAAAGTACTTAGTGTCTGAAATATAAAATGGCCTCCACTCTTCTTCTTGAGCAGAAGGAAATTGGACAGGATGGGTAAGGGGGACAGACGAGAAGGATATAGTTCAGTTATATCCTTTTAGAGAAAAGACCATGCTCCCCATGTGAGAAACTGAAAAAGAGCATAGGAAAAATTAATGAATAGATATCACTTGATATTGCTTGCTAAGAGTTGATGCAAGTATAGTTACTATGGAGTCAAAGTGCAGAGATTAAAAGCTGTAGCTCAGAAATTTTCTGACAAAATTTTCTGACAAAATTCTGGAGAGATTCTACAAAAAGGAGGTCTAGTATGTGAGTTTGCAATGCCAGAAGAGCTGGATAACCATTAAAGACCATCTAGCTCTTTAATTTCCTGACATTTTCATGTTAGTGCATGAGAGTCAAAGGGAAATCACAGAATGAAGACTTTTCTGTCACCAGCATGATCATACACTACCTGACTTAATTCTTCTTATAGACATAGAATTCTCCTAAAAATGAAGAGGAGTTTTTAACATGCAGTAAGAACTGTCTGACTTCTCTCTGAAAAGATTTGCTATTGGCAAGGGTGTCTCTTTGTTGTCACCTACACTTCTGATGATGTCTGAATACTGTAGCCAGGAAGACATTGTCAGTATTATGTAGTCTGTGTAGGTGACAAGTTAGTTTGAAGACATTCAAAGCTGTCTGGCATGAAGATCTCACTATCAGCTTTCTATGTGATTGTGATGATTTTGTTCACTGGTCTCCTAAGGCTGTTTGTCATTGAACTCTGTTAATTTGTCATATTTAATGAATTTACATTTGGCCATGAGCAATTGGTAATTTGAAATAGAAACCTGAAAATGCACTTAACAAGTCATATTTGTTTTTAAAAAGGTCAAATTCCTCTCTTTCTAGATGACTATCATGTTTAAGTGCCACTTATACTTCCTATATTTGTATGCAGCCACTATGGTGAGAAAAAATATAGTATGAAAAAAGTGTGTAGAGGCTTTATGTGCTCGCATAGAGTTATACCATGTTTTAGTTTTCTTTGGTGTGGGAATACTACTACTACTATACTACTACTACTACTACTACTACTACTACTACTACTACTACTACTAATCATCATCATCATCATCATCATCATCATCATCATCATCATCATCATCATCATCTTGTCTCTTGTTCTCATTTCTAGGAAATTTCTATTTCTAGGAAATTTCTATTTCTAGGAAATTTCTAATTTCTATTAAATCTGAAAAGAAAAAAAAAATCTAACTTATTCTCTATTTTTCAACGAGATCCATAAATTAAATTAATTTCATGTGTGTGGGTAATGCCTTCTGGAGGAGCCTTGGAAGAGTGAAGAGGCTGGGTCGCAGCACTTCTTGCAGGCATGGGGAAGAGCTCCCTGAGACCTGTTAGTGGGTCTATAGGCTTCTGACTAGACTAGACTAGATGTGTTAATGCTTTAGTGGCAATTGAGGTATTTAGGGCAGAAACAGCTGCAGCCCATGCATTTACAAAAATATTGTCAGCCAAACAAGGCAAATGCACCCTAATATCTGCCCTATCCTGCACTAACTTGTAGGATGAGACAATCATTATTAGAAGGGTTCAGAGTTTGTAGCTATTTTATTTTTGTTAAGAAAGGCAAAGGAATTTTCTCTTTTGTTGCAAAGCTCTTATGAAAATCCTGTTGCTAATGATCCTGTTCTAAGAGAACTGAAGCCCTGTGGGGGAGCTGCTGGGTAGAGATAGCTCAGCAGGGTGTTGGTTGTGGCCAGCAGATTGTACAGCAAATACAGCTGTGGCAGCAGCTATAAAAAAAAAATCCAGACCAAATCTGCAATATTTTTTCTTCTGTGATAAATCTGAGATTGTCTGGATATGTAAGAAGAGTGCCGGGACAAGGTGGGGGGCAAACAACTGGAAAAAATCTCACTGGTAGAAGAAGTCCATGTGCCCAATCAGAAGCCTCAGTCCCGTGGGTCCTCAGGAGCAGCTCAGGTAGGAGCCTCCAGGAGCCTGCACTCTCTCTGTATGGGGGCGGTTGGACCGCAGGAGGATAGAAGTCCTCCTGCCTCTTCTGAAATGTGCTGCCAATTGGCCTGGGAAGGAGTAGCTTTGCCCTAGTTACCTGTCTGTGTTACCAACATGATGAATCTTCATATGTTTGCTTGGTGTTTTCCGTTATAGACTCATTAAGCATTGTGTTTGGTTCTGATGATAAATCCTTGAAAAGAAGAGCGTAGAGTCTCTCGCAGGTTTACAGAGATAAAGATTTGTAAGCCATTTCCTATCTCCTAAAGCACTAATAGGGTACCTTTTTTGACCACTGGTGACAAATTTCTTTTTAAAAAGCAGTGGGGCACTACTAGGACCAGCCCAAATACCTATCACCAGCAAATGTGGCGTAAGTGTCAGTTGTTGCCATCACTACTCTAAACTGTTCAAGTACTGAGTTTACTAAATTCTGTCCTACCACTTACAGAAGAAATTCTTGATTACAATCCTTTAGCCCTCATTTTCTTCTCAGAAGGTAGAATTATGATGACCTTCTCTTCTTGTATGGCCACTATATACCCCGAGTCTTCATTCATATTTAGCTGAAAGGATTTTCATCTAGTACTGTGCAACAAATCAAAAACCTGCAGCAACCTGCGGATATTTTATAGTCAATCTAGCAAGAGTCTGCAGTTTTCATACTGAGTAGTAATATATGACCTAGACAAGACCCAGACAAGGGCTTGTGAGAAAGACCATCCAGCTTTAAAATGATTGCTTTGAACATAGGAAAGAAATATGGATAATCACTGTATCCCCTGACCCAGGGTAGTCTTCTGAGAGGTAAGTATACAGCAGGAGACAAAGAACATCTGGGAGTTGGCAGCTTTTGCAGCTAGGTCATACCACTTGAAACTGAGATTTAAGCTGATGTATATATAAACAAAACTTTTGAACATTGCCCCAAGTGGGGATGGGAGCAATGGCTTTTTTATCCTTCCTGGGACAAGGAATTTTAAGTGTTCCCAGAAGAGAAGTGTCTGGAGACAGTGTCTACCTTTCAGGCTTCAAATAACCTAAATAGCTTCAAAAGTAAAGACCTTAAAAATCAAAAGAAAGCTTTGGATGGTTCCAAGGTGTTAAAAGCATGCTGTAATTGGAAAAACTTTACCTCACTGCCCAGACTGTTTGAGACCTTCCACAGAGGAAAGCTGATTTCGCATGGGGTATGTGTAACAGGAGGCTATTGATGGCCAAAATAAGCTGTGAGATATGGTCCTGCACTTACATCCGTTCTGTTGCTAATGGGTGAATGGAAAGTGGGTCCTAGGCCTGGAGTTGGGATGTGAGAGATAATAATATTCAGCAAGATACTGATCTCTCTTCTATTGTTTAGTACTGCTATTCAGAAATAATTCAATGCCTGCTTAAAAAGAGGCATAGTCACCTCAGAAGAAACTTTTTATGGCTATCTGTGTCCTGGGTTTGGTTAGGATAGAGTTAATTGTTCTCAGGGAACTGTGAGGGGGGCTGCTGGGGCAGCTGGTCTGGGGCCAGGGCAGGTTGGCATTCCATATCAAGCCATGGTATTCCATACCACATGACATCATGCTCACTATTTAAACAGGGAAGTCCTAGGAGGAGTGGGGCTGCTGGGTACCGTAGTTCATGAGCTGGTCCTGCGGTGGTGAACTGTTTCATTTTTACAGCTGTATAAAAATATACATTTTGTATATTCTATCATTAGTACTGTTATTATTTGATATTGTTTCTCCCTTACTATCCTGGTAAACTGCTCGTGTCTCAACCCCTGAGCCCCGTTCTTTTATATTTTCTCCTCCCCATACCACTGGAGTGTGGGGGGTGGGGTGGGCAGCGACCATTCCTGGTTAAGTCAGTCTTGATGAGAACTGGCATGGCTGCTTTGCTGTTTCCACTGTGACATTGCAAATCCTGATAGCCGCCTGGCCTCAGAAGATGAGTGAGAGAGCTGGACTGATTGCAGTGCAAAAATTGGCAAGGAAAGCCAGGTGTGCCTCAAAGGCTACCCTAAAATCCTGTCTGTGGAAGTTGGAGCCACCTAAACCTATCCAACTAGAAATGTGGGCACAGTGGCTATGTCCCCACTCTGCAAGGCAGTGCTTGAACTGTTGTGTACATAGTTTTATATACTGAGGTATGTGGTCGGTCTGGCAAGGTGGCGCTTGTATTTGGAGCAGCAACAGTGAGCCCTGATGTATATTTCTGTTCTCAGAAGGCAGCTTGGCTCCAAAAGTAAGGTACTCTTGGATATGCTCCAGTGCTTCAATATTCTATTACCTGTCAATGCACTTGCACCACCTACTTAGCACACATAGCTTAAATTATACTTCTGAGCTTCTTTGGCTTCCTATGCTGATCCATTTGCCTCCATTTTTTTGGATTCTACACTGGGATCTAGCTGCTTGAAAGTTTGATGTTGTGTGACATAACTTGCAAGTACCCGAGTCCTCTGTTGGAACCAGCCCTTGGTGACCACAGAGTAGATGACATTTTCAGATGGCATCTGATTTCCCTGCATTTAGTTGGTATTCCTATATGCCCACAACACTGCAGGTGGTTTGTATAAAATTAGGCCATAAAAAGCCTGAAAAACAGTGACATCATAAAGTTCTGTGGTTATTGCTTCTCAGTGGTTTCAAAATGAAATTTGCTTTCTATATAAATAAAATGGTGTGAGACTTTTACCTAATTAGCAGCCCTCCCTTGAAATATGAAAGTCAAGCACTTTACTTCTAGCTTGGGGATTATTTCCAGCTCCGAATGAATTGCATTACAAGAACAATAAAGAAACAACTGAGCTAGCTTAAAATGGAACTGGGGGAGTCAGTCGATGGCATGGGGAAGCCTGCACACAGCATGTTGATGAAACTTTACATATCTGTCCCATTGGTTCCAGCTGGTGCAATCAGCCAACTGAGTACCCCTGTGAACGAGACAGCTGGAAGATGATTAGCTGTTTGCAGAAGTATTACAGATCACCTGAGACAACTTGGGTGAACTGGGAAGAGCAGGTGGGAATGCTATCAAATATTATATCAGCATCAAAATTGAAAGAGTGTGACTACACTCTGGGAGGTGACAGGTGGCCATTCCAGTGTGTTGTAAGAACTTAAGAATCTCCTGCATGCCTAGCTTGCAATTATAGCCCCAAATAGTATTTCCAACTATGCCTGAAAAGGCAAACACAACCTCTTCACTCCAATAAAACCTTGCCATATACCTTTGTCAACTCAGGACTGGATTATTGTGACGCACTCTATCTCAGTAACCTACTGAATTCACTTGGAAAATGGAGTAAACAGAATATAGCCACTGCTTCATCGCTTACTAAGCTGTATGCTGTGCCAAGAACACATTACACATTGCTTTAGGATCTGTACTAATATACAAGCAATGGACCTTTTATCAAGACCTATTTCAAGTTTTATCCATTCTGCTGGAAAGAATATTCCCAGTTAACTCTTTATCTTCTGAATTGACAGTCCAGCATTTGTTGATGTTGCAGAGAGACAGAACACAGTCTTAACCTCTTGCAGAAGGACTTTTACCCATTGCTCCTGAATTTTATGAAAGATGAAAAATGAACAGAAAATGACACAGGGAGAACACACCATTCCCTGCTGGAGTTTACTCATGTGGTTAGTCATCCTCACTGTTAAAACAAATGCCTCATTTCAAACGTAAATTTTTCTAACTTCACCATCCAACCATAGGCACTTATTATTTCTTGTTTAGATTAAGTTTCTTAGTACCTAGACTTTTTCCATTTGGAAGCATGTACACAAAACCAGCAAGTCGCTTCTTCATCTTTTCTGAAAACCTAAGAGGTTTTAAGTCTTTCCTTGTAAGATATTTTTCTAACCTTCACATATGGTTCATACTGTTCTGACTTTTCACCATCCTCGTTAAAGTCTGTATTTAAAAAATACATGCCTCTCTCTAGACATGATCTCAAGAGTTTGGCCCTGATGCCAAATGGCAGAAACTCCCTGCATCTGTTCTACACAGCACTTGGCCCAGGGTTTCCCATGGCCCATGTGTTACATGCCCTGAGGTGTGCCAGATATCTGGGCAAAGTATTCTGAGGGTGATACTCAGAATACTTTGCAGATGCTAAGATAGTGTTGGAGGAATATGCTGGATTGAGATGAAAAGTGGGTTGACTTTGTGCCTCAGCTACTGGCTTTTGGGAATGGTTCCTGATATACTTCAGACTGTGTCCATGTCTTAGAGGGTATTTATTGGTATGGGCCAAAACTGTGATGGGGAGTGAATCAACAGTGGGTGATCAACGGTCCAGCCCTTTCTTATTCAATGATGTAAGTCAAACCCCCAGTTCCATACTCAGATATTGACATGAATCCTTAGTACTCTTCACCATTGCAAGTGTGATGGCTAGCATTTTTTGCCACAGCAGCTGGAAGTCTACCTTACCTTTTCCTGTGATCTCCTCAGCTCACTTAAGTCTTTCCTTTGCAGGGTAGTCTCACATTTTTTATGCCTGGCAAGTAGTAATTTTTTGCAGATAAATTACCTTGTATCTGGCTCTATCAAAATAAGTCCCATCTAAATGGACTAAAATAATAAGTGACTTAGATCACTGTCTTGGGATGTCCTATTGTATAAAATATTTATTATGTGACCAATCTGTGCTACCTCCAAAATTCATACTGAATTCTACCAATAAAAGCACTGAATGCTGCAGGACCTATCCCTGGTATGCACAGAGTCCCACAGGAAGATACGGTTATGTAAAGGACCGCAGCTGTGTGGAAACAACATTCTGATGGTGACTCCCTCTGTTTGCTGAGATGGACAGCTAGTAAGGCCAGATACTTCTTTTGGAAACTAAAGGACAGGAAATTCCTATATGTCTTTAAAAATCTGTTGCCATTCTTTATGTTTCTAATACAGATTTTCTCCATGTTTTATAGAAGAAGATTTTAAAGTAGAATGTTGAATATTGTCACTTCAAATATCAGGGATGTGTTACTAAGCTTTATTACTAAACTGATTGATTACCTCTGTGAAAAAAAATAGCAGGCAGAGATGTTCCATGTTGTCACCTGCAAACTGTTGCCTTCACAGCATCATTCTTGTGGATTTTTTTGTAGTGGTCTGCACAAGATTTTTGCATTTTCTACAAGGTTGTCCTTGAACTATAAGTTCTATATAGGGATTCTGACTATGAAAGTAACTCTGTTGCTTAAACGGCATCACACTGTTGTTGTACTTCTTTTTTACAAATGACTTCTAGTGGTGCAGTAATTTCTAATATATATCTTAATGTCAAATCAGCCTCTGTCAAAAACTGGTTTGGGTTCCTTCTTTTCATATGCTTAATATTGTAATTTTAGTTTCTTGTCCATGTTGATGTTCTTTTGATTTACATAATTGATTTATATATTCAGAAATAATATTTTATTTTTTTATTTTAGCAGTCAGAACTCTACGTTGTCTCCTTTAGCTTGGGAGAAAATTCTGTAAGATTTTCACAAGCTAACAGTGCATTTACTTTTCTTTCTCTTCATCTGATGACCTACTATATGCTTTCCAGAACTTTGATATAACTGGACTAAATGTATTTTTTTCAAAATCACCAGATATCTGTCCCTCTGCAATTTTATTTTTCTAGTGACTCCTACACTAATTACAGTAGAGAGATCATTGCTGCTTTCTCCCCATTTCACTGCATCTGTGGACTAAGATCCCTGGATACTGCCTTTATTTACAGCTTGTTCTTTCAATGGATTTTTTTGCTTGCTTGTTTGTTTTCGTTTGTTTTGTTTTTAAGGAGAAACACAGGGCAGAAAAAGCATTACTGAAGCATGAGGGTTCCAACAGTACACTTCTCCACACTTATATTCTGTGGCCTAGCCTATTAGTTTATTCTTCAATAAGTTAAGGATACCAGTAACACTCCTGGACCCACTGGAAACTGATTGTCATATTCCATCTTACCCAGACCAATTTTCAGCATGGTTCAGGAATTATTATAGGCCAGGCACCATGCCCAAAACCAGTTTTCACAAGGTCACCAGGCTTGGGAAGATAAGAGGTTTAGCACCATAGTTGCTCCAAATTCTCCGCTCATTACATTTCTACAGGGCTCTTCCTGAGTCAGCAACTCTGTGATTTTATCTCAGACTATGGAAAGAGCCAGCCTGTTGGTGATGCCCGCGGCATGGCAAGTGGAGGCAGCTGCTCCAGCACCAGTGAAGCATCCCAACTGTGATGAAGATAGTGACAGCAATGGCCATACTACCTCCAAAGGCACTATTTAGAGGACTAAGGCATTTAAAGAACTGGAACTTCTTGTTGTATGCTATTGCTGTTCACTATGAGCAGTATTCATCTCAACTAAGGCTAGTCACTTGAAAAGTAGAAATCTATGCTAGCCTAGTTGTCTGGACTCTCACTGTAGTGATTTTTAAAGGCTAGTTCAACTTATCTTGAGAGAGTGCGTGGACTGGATAGCTCTGGGATTGCCGTTGAGTATTTTACAGGAAGCCTAGATGCCCAGCTTGGGCTCATCTTTATGTTTTAGGCTGCTAAAGTTATGCAAGTTCATTTGTAATTTACACATCAAACTGGACACACCAAAACCAGGCCCTGGACACTACAGATTTGAGTGCAGAACTGTCCAGAACCTCAACAGCATGAAATACATCCCTCTAGGAGATACAAAAGCTATAAAGGAGAAAGGATTGACGCAGAAAGCCCTGTGTGATTTGGAGAGGAATGAATGGGGAAGAGGATGGACGAGGGCTGCAGCTACTCATGGCAGTCCAGAGTTCTCGAACTAACCCTAGCCAAGACTGTTACAAATCTGGAGGCTGGATGGCAGTAGCACTTCAATTGAACCAGTTAATCCTGTGGAGAGGCAGGTCAAAAGGTGAAGAATGATGATAAAATATCTTCATTGCCTCTAGGATCCAAGCTGGCAGCTTCTCATGGTGTGGCACAGTGCTGGGTAGCAAAGATACACCAGCTCACTCGGAGCTGGCTTCTGACTTTTTAGTCTGTGTTATTGCAGAGCACAGAGCTGACCCATGACACATTTTTAATTGTAAAGTTAAAACTGGAAGGAAAAAAGCAACAATATCTCCTTGAGTGATCAGAAACCATTAAAGACTTTGCATAAGAGGAGGGAAAAAAAACCCCAAACAAACGGAGACCTGAAAGGGATGGCAACTTGCCACAAGGTTACTTGTGGGCTGTAATAACAAGCAGACCCATAGAGATAAAACAGGGGCCAGAGGATGAGGTCTTGCCCTGCAAAGACTCTGCTTTCCTCATATGAAATCCTGAGGGGCCTGCCCCTCTTCTACACTGTGCAGCTTTTAGTCATATTTTTATTTCAAATACAGTATCATGGAAATGATCTGGAAATTAGCCAGTCTCATTCTTTCTTCTCAGCTCTCTCCGTTTCACAGTACAAAGAACTGAAAACTCTTGAGGCAGACAGCTCTTCTGCTTGTTGTTTATTGCACCCTGGCAGTTCTAAACCTCTTGGTTAGCTGGTGGCCACAAGTACACCACGGTTCCCAGAGGGCAGCTCCCCCCACCACCATTTGGGAACATGCACCCTGAGGCCTTCAGCCTGTCTTGCCTACAGAAATCAGGGTCACCCTGGTGTGTCGAGACAAAACCTACTGATGCAATTTTTATGAGTGACTATGAATCCTGGGATTCAAGCTCAGAGCCCATGAGTGCAGGGTGGTGTGGCTGAATACTGACAAAGAGATGATACACAGCTTTGGCCTTAAGTGAGATTTATAGCTAGGGCTGTTCATGATGCAAAGAGTTTATCATTGTCAAAAGAAAGAGAGAAAACAGGCTCTGTCCATTTTAAACAATTAACTGTAGAGGTTGTTCTCTGTTGAATGGAGTTACAGACAAGA
This sequence comes from Caprimulgus europaeus, assembly GCA_907165065.1. The sequence continues at coordinate 72,151,423 of OU015523.1, forward strand.
GATGTTAAAGATTTTTTTTCCTGGGTGCTCAAAGCATCTCTGTTTAGACTGCAAAGTTTTGAGTCTGCAAGTCCAAAAAAGTCAGCTATAGGTATATGTGATATACCTATATGATAGAAATATACAAATAAATGTATACTTATATCACATTCAGATAAAGCCATCCCAGATGCTCCAAATGCCTTTAGTTTTAACAGAACATCTTGAAAAAGAATGATGTTCCAGCGTAGCTGTGGTGCATGACAAATGAAGAGCTTGTATTAATCTCTCAACAGTGATGTCCTGGAAAACATATTTCAATTTTTATTAATATAGGTAGACATCAACTTAATTTTGCAGAGGTTGACACATTAAATATGTTTTTTCTTTGGAAAAAAAGTCCAGGAGATAAAAGAATTTTTGACCTATGAGGAATGCTATTTACCCATAGTAGTTCTCTTTTTGCTCAGTTCAAGTATAATTTAATGGGAAAATTAGATAATGGTTTTGAACAAAAACGCATTTGAGCCAGTTTGAATGTAAATGTTTTGTATGTGAAAAAATGTAAGTACTCACTGCTTTCCTGTCTGTGGAAGAATGAGCATAGATGGATTTAATCTTAGTACTAGTCCTTTCACCTTGACATGTCACTTATGCCATCTGTGTAACAATAACCAGGAAATCAAGATAAAGTCCTTCTAACAAGGAAACACTAGCATTACTTCTCTTACATTCCGTGACAGGTAGAAACATAGAAAATAAATGTTTTCATTTAAAATATGATTTGCACCAGTTTCCTTTTGCACAAATCAGCTCAGTTCCCTAAGTGAAAAACAACTTGGATTTTGTTTTAACCAGATTCATAATTCTTGAATAAATTATTGCTTTGTAACAGTGTAAGAAATCAATCTAATTCTGTGTCAACCAGCTGCTCATACACAGAGAGCTCCCTGTGCAAGCACACTGCGGTGAAGTTGAAGGTTTCTCACAACGTGAAATCCAGAAGTGCCATGGGCTGGCATTTCAGCACCCTCATGCTTCAGAGAAACGATAATAAGAAAATGCTGAATTTTTTGGGGTGTATGGTGAATAACAGCACACAGTGGTTCTTTTCTTGGGGGAATATGACAAGATTCAGAGTTACCTTGCCCCAGCGAGAGATAATTGCTATAATTCATTAGAGAGGCTCATCTCTATTTTTCACTACTGGAGCAAAACTTTATAAACTGTGTTGAACAGAATAGGAGCTTTTATTTCCTGAGGCTGCATATGTAATGATTTTAATTCAAACCACCAGTTGATCCAGCCTATACTGGTCATTACATTTCTCGTCTTCTTGTCATTTTGTAGTTTAATTCCTTCATCAACTTGCTCTTAGTTTTACATGCTCTTTCCATTTCTCTGTCCTGAGGCATACAGCAAGTAAACTCATTGGTGGTGATCAATTAGCACAGTTTCTACAGATGCCTTTTTAGAATAGCCTAGCCAATATCTAACATTGATCCTACATCATTTGTGTTTCAGCTGTGCAAAGAGAATACTTTCACACTGGAAATGACTTTAAGCTATGTCCTATTTTAAGTCAAGCCTGTTTATTTCCCTCATGCCCTTGCAACATTTGCTGATCAAAAGCACTTACCTATAAACAAGTTTGTTTTCTTACAGATGCTTTGCCTGTCTTATTTTATTCTGCAGTACAACTGCTCATGAAGCTGAATTTGTAACTCAGCTACCGTATGCATAGCTACAGACTGTGATGGAAAAGGCAAAGAGCTAGAACTCCAGGTTCAAGAGGAAGGCAAAGCCATGTCAAAAGAGTTACCAAAAAAAAAAAAAAAAAGGAGAGCACAGACTGCATAATTAAAATCCAGGATAACTTTACCATGTGACTATAAATTCTGTAAGATTTGGCTTACAATATGCAAGCAGACAAGCTGAAAGCTGTTACTCAAACAGCAGAAATAGAGAAGAACTGGAAAGGTGCAAAGCACCACAGCAATCAGTAAACTGTTCTCAGAGCAATCCTTCTGCAGGTTTGTCTCTAACTGGGAGTGACATTCTACATGACTCTTGCCTGGGCTATGCAGACCTACAGATATGTTCCAGCTTCTGCAGTGTTATGCAGCAAAGCAAGGAGATGCCCAGCTATGATTTCTTTATTTTTATTTTTTTTTTTTTTTAAAAAAAGGTCCATTTCAGAATGCAGTTCAGAATCACCCGAAACCTGGAGGACTTAATTTTTCTGAACCTTTGAAATCTGTAAAATACAGCTCAAATTCTGCTTTGACCTGAGATGGCAGACTAGGTCGGAAGCTTACTGTACCTCATTTATTTGCTTATTTCTGTTTCTAGTCCGAACCAAAACCAGATAAAGATGAAACATACAAGAATTATCTGCTTTATTCATATCTCCTGCCTGCTTTTCAAAGGAAATATGATTTGATGGCCAAGGGCTGGGGTGGTCAGAATCTGAATTAATTTCTGACTCAAGTTCTTCGTGCAAAAGCTATGTGTTTGTACAGTTCTTAGATTAATAGATCCTTCATCATGTCAGGAACCCTAAAAAATGATTTTGTCAATAAAAATCACAGAATCACAGAATATTAGGGATTGGAAGGGACCTTGAAAGATCTTCTAATCCAACCCCCCTGCCAGAGCAGGAACACCTAAATGAGATCACACAGGAAGGCATCCAGGTGGGTCTTGAATGTCTGCAGAGAAGGAGACTCCACAACCTCCCTGGGCAGCCTGTTCCAGTGCTCTGGCACCCTCACCGTAAAGAAGTTCCTTCTCAAATTTAAGTGGAACCTCCTGTGTTCCAGCTTACACCCATCACCCCTTGTCCTGTCATTGGACATCACTGAGAAGAGCCTGGCTCCATCCTCCTGGCATTCGTCCTTTACATATTTATAAACATTAATGAGGCCACCCCTCAGTCTCCTCTTCTCCAAGCTAAAGAGGCCCAGCTCCCTCAGCTTTTCCTCATAAGGGAGATGCTCCGCTCCCTTAATCATCTTGGTGGCTCTGTGCTGGACTCTCTCAAGCAGTTCCCTATCCTTCTTGAACTGTGGAGCCCAGAACTGGACACAATATTCCAGATGTGGCCTCACCAGGGCAGAGTACAGGGGGAGGAGAACCTCTCTTGACCTACTAACCACACCCCTTCTAATGCACCCCAGGATGCCATTGGAAATAAGAAAAAAGTCTCGTGACTTTTTTCAGTGTACAAAATGTTTCAATTCAGTCAGGTGTGGGAGAAAAGGTAGTCACTTTTTATTTTATCTGAACTGGCATACTCATCCTCCTTTTACGTTGATATGCTTCTTGGGTTCAATTATTTTCTGAAGATATAACTTGCCTTACATTATCCCACAGGTGACTTCCAGCCCTTTAAGAAATATACTATGCAAGCCAAACCTCTGTGATGTTTACACTTTTTTTCAAGGTGTTTTTAGCAATTTTATCTCATTTTATTTTCCTACTGAGGAAAACTTGGCAAAATATCAAAAGAAAAATGTGCAGATAAGTGCTCTTCATGGAAACTAGATGGATGCTTAGTACCTTCCCAAGCCAGGATAACCTTGGACTTTCTGATTAGCTTGTTGAAATTCAAATCGTTTGATGCCTGTGGATCCTTTCAGGATTAGTACCTCTTCTGTTGAAGAGCAAAGCTAGCTCAAGCTGTCAGGTATGATGCAACTCAAAGGCTAAAGCTGGTGATTGTGTTGGTGAAAAGCACCTCTTGGCTTTCCTCTTATATTCATATCTGGGCTACCCAAGGCTCATGATTTTGGCCTCCCTCCCCTGAATTTGCAGTGCAGATTAGCTGCCTACTCTTGTGGTGGCAGCCAGCATAGCCTGCTCCACACTCAGATCTATAGGATATCTCCACCAGCTGCACAGACCTATCATAGTCCCTTATCATATAGGCCAGTAGATGCAGGGCACTAGGCACCTTCTTGCACTGGCCGTATTGTCATGGCCTTTCACACCCAAACCCTGCAGGTAAATTAAAAACTGTATATAGAGTAAAAAGTAAAAGTTATTTGTTGCTTGTTCTCTTTGGCTGCTGGGGATAGAAGGAGACAAGAACACAGTGTTCCCAAGCAAAGACCTTGAGAACTTCGATGTTCTCTAAGCCTGCACATAAGCATGCAACCAGTTCTCAAAACCAAAATTCCTGGCCACCTCAAGCTTCCATGCCTGCATATTCACAACATGGGGAAATCTGTTCAGGCCTCTCCGTGCTCTTCCCTTCCTCCCTGTGCTCCACCTTTCTCTGCATCACTTTCTTGGTTGCTGTCATACTCGATGAAACAAGTTTTTTGCTAGTCTAGTATGGATCCACACATTGGCCCATGAAAATCATGTTGCCTTTCTCCTTTGCAAGTCACCACACAGCCATAGGCATATCAGAATCTTATTTAAATAAACATACTTTCTAAAATAGAAAAACATTTAAATATTAGCAACAAAAATTTAAAACACTCCTTAATCTGCTTCATGTCCCCATTTTCCTCTGTAATTCCTTCGCACCATCATATTATGCCTATGATTTCTGTCTGACAGACCCTTTCCCTATTTACCTTTAGCTGAACTTCAATCTGACTTTTAACAGCTGCCTAAAGATCCATAGTTGGGATTCTTTGCTCTGTCTGGTTTCTGATAACAGCAAAAGCTCGATTAATTTATCCTGATAAGTTACTATGGCAACTTCCTCTAGTGCAGTGAGAATGAAGCATTCACAGGTATGTTCTTATCAGTGTACATTTCCCCTAACTATGCAATTTAATCTATTAAAATTAAATGGTGAATTGTGCAAATGAAGGCTGAGCCTTGGACTCCTTGCTGGAAGTTTATCGTTAACCTGGATGATAGTGTGAGTATTTATTTCTTTGTTAGAAAACATTTCAGCGAGCCAACAGCTAGCTGAGTAAGGTCTCAGAAACAGACAACATTGCATTCAGAAGGGCAATAAATCCCAAAGAGAACCTTAGTGTTGTTAAACCTGTTATTTATCACTATTAATAGTGAAAAATGACAAAACATGCCTGGTTTAGGGCATGGCTACCTGAACAAGTGCTAAGCATCAGACACTCTAGTGCTTTAAATTGGGAAAAAATATGTAGGTGTGGGTCTAAACCCAGCTGTGTGGTCAACATGCAGTTGCTGAGCCCTTACTGAAAGCCTGGTAAATTCACTCGCATTTGCTGGAGAGCTTCCAGAGTGGCTGAAATGAGTTCGTGTGGGCAGCTGACAGGGTGCAAAGTTCAGCAACTTGCATGTGTCCTTAGCATCTGCTGAGTACTGGCAGAGTATGGCTCGTATCCCAGAGTGAGAGAGCAGCCTTGGTCATTTGGCCCTGGAGGCTGGAGTTAAATCCTTAGTGGTTATAAGATATGGAAATATCCTGGTCACATCTTCTTCTTACAACGATGCCCTTTTAATCTCTGCTTTCTCTCTGATAACATGAATGGCTGAGAGAGGCAAGAGAGTGTTTTAGCATGGGTATGAGTGGCCTCAAAGTGATGATGGTGCCTTTGCCACGGGGAGACATTAAGGAACAAATGACTTTGAAGAATAACTATTTTCTAGATTTCTGAAAGACTGTTTGCCAGCCACATTATTTCACATTTTAGCACAGAAATAAATCAGCATTACAGCCTGTGAGAAATGGAATTTTTAAAAAGTGCTTCCACAACTAGCTCAAGAATTCCAGGGGTTTTCTCCTAGGACATTACCAAGTCAATTTGCATCTGGCCACATTCCTGCACATTTCACAGGCAACATTTTTTCTCCAGTCAATCCCTCCCCTATCTGTCTACATTCAGCTGATTTTTAAGGGACTCAGTTTTGCCACACTGATTTTTATCAAGCAAGGGGTGACTTGGTGAAAAGTGTGATGCAGATGGGCCTCTCTCTGCAGGCAGAGAGGAGATGAGTTCACCTTTTTCCATCTAACAAAGGTCTTTACCTGGGTGAACTCTGGCTGGTTGGAGAATAAAGAAAGGACTGTGCTGGTACATGAGAGATCTTTGTGACAGCCAGGTGGGATTGAGACAGGAGCTGTCTTCTCCTTCCCCAACAATGTGAGCATTGCAATCTGTGAGACAAGGACTGCAAATAAATCCAGCCATGGTTTCCCAGTCCCATCACTACTTGAGAAAGTGCTCTGTATTTCATGAAGAGAAGCATATTCACAGTCTCCAGGAGTCCCGTACACTGGACAGCATTGCTTCTCTACTACTCTGCACTTGGAGGTGTAATCTGAACTGAATTGCCTGAGCATAACAGACAAGGGAAAAACTATGCCAGCTTCCTCCTCCTTCCCTCATGGGGCAAACTGAGGTTAGCAGTTCAGACTTGTTAACTTGGAAATTATGAAGATCATGCTTGACAGAAACAGCTGATTAGTTTTTCTGGATCACTCAATTCCCATAGTGCAAATGGATGGTTAGAAAATCAACAGAGACAATAAGCGATGACTGGGAACCCTGGATCTTCTACTTCAGAAGAAAAGAACACCTGAAAGGAAGATCTCAGTAAGATGTTCAAGACAGGATTGTATTCTTAATATGTGTTCAATGACCAGCACAGGGTCACCCCTTGTTTCCAAAACAAATGAAGTAGAAATACTGTCAAGGTGTATGATAGTAATTTCACATTCTATCTGGGTTGCAGACAATGAGCTCCATAAAACAGAGCCTGAGAATGAAATTCATCTCACAGAACACCAGTCCACATCCAAGCTACGAACTCTTCTTCTGCAGTCAATGGTGAGAAACAGAAGCTGAAGGGTGCAAGTGCATCTTAATCCAATAAAGATTTTTAAAGTAGCTCTGATCAACTGTGTTCTGAAAGTGCCTATTTCTCTCAGCTGACAATAAAGGATACATTATCTGGCTAGCTCTAGGGTTAGATACTTCCATTTGGTCAACTAGATTTCAGCTGAATGAATGAATAATAGTTGAAAGGATTTTAATGTACACATTATTTTGAAGATTATAAATGGTCTCTGATTTTTAAGACCATTAACATTCATTGTGAGATTATGGAAAAGGGAAGTTTCTTTCAGGTTGATTTATTATGCAGTGAATTTTTTTTTCTATAAGTGATTGCTGCTTTTTTCAACAGAAGAAATGTGTTTCTCAAATTCCTGCTATTTCTGCACGTATATGATGCCTCTAATATATGAGCACCATAGGTACATTATATTAAAAAAGGCAGTGCACTTCAAGCAATTAGCTTTTTACTTTAATTGCTGTAGCAGTTACTTAGGTAACACAGTTGGTATTACATACTGGAAATTTTTATGGACTTGCATGCTTAAGTAGAAAAACAACTTTCATTCCAGTCTGTTTTAATTTGGGTTCCTATATAGTATTTATGCCGTCCAAATATATAATAGGAAAGCAAAATTCCCAGCACTTTAAAGTGAACACAATTATACTAGGGACTGTTAAGAGCTGGTTGTGTATCAGCAATGTGGTTTGCTCTCATACAACTTAATAACAATGTCAGTTGTCCTTCAGGCTCTAGCAGTGAGTTAGTCTTGCCTGAATTTAACAGCTCTCGGTGTGGGTGTTGACATGTGAGCTCAGTGTCAAAACCCCACCACACACAGTAGAAACCTGGGGTGGGATTCAGTTGCCTGCACACAGCTATCCACTGCCTTTGGAGGCCTTCTCTCTCTTCCACATGCCAGTGCAGGTCACCAGTAGGTCCTGCACCATACCTGAGACCCTCATGTGAAGGCCCTGGATGCTTCTCTCTGGATAGCCTATTGACCTCTTAGTGGAGTCTAGGGAGTTATTCATGTGGCCAGATGCCTCATTTTGGTCCATTTTAGGATCTTATGAGTAGCTCCCAGATCCCTCATTCAATAAATAAATCCAATGCCATTTTGGAGTCCTCTGGAGCATCTAGAAGACGGAAGAACTCCTGTAAGGTCCTTATCACATCTGCTAGCTCCTTGCAGAATCCTGGATATTTCAGAGCATGTCTCTCTGCATGACACACTCAGCAAGTGAATTCTGCCTGTTATTTACCACCTTGACTAGCTCTCCATTACTACCATGGGAACTTAACAAACCCAGTTCCACATAACACCTGTATTATAGACATTGAATAAGACATGGTGAATTCTGTTTCTTATGTACTAGAAATGACATGTACATGACATACATTCAATGCAGAAGAAGCAAAACCCAAGAAAACCAACAAAGCCATGTACAAGATGGTTATTTATGATTGCTGCCACCAGAGTGCAAAGCCACTTGAACGTGGTGAACTTATGAGCACCTACTCAGTTCCCCAGTGTGTACATCTAAGTCCTAAATTCTAATAGCCTCAGTCACATTGACTTCAGTAGGATTATTTGTGGAGAAGTCAGTTATTGACTGCTCAGCAGGGGTTAATCTAACTCAGCTTTAGCCCTCTGTAAACTAAATGTTTTGTCAAGTGTAAAGTTCTTCATAGCTGACAGAGAAACATTGGCACTTCCAGGGAGGTATTAATGCATTCTTTGTCAGATGTCTACATTAAACTGGGAATTATGCTCTGAAAATGCCTGCTTTCTTAACCAACTGTGGAGAGAGTCCATGCTACTAAGTCCTAATCCTGTAGCTGTAATTCTCTATTACTGTGTACCTCAGTACATGCAAGTGTCCAGGGTGGGATCTGCTGAAGTACCTTGCAGGTATTTTCCTACTTTCCATGGTGACCAAGTACACAGAGTGGTAATAGGAGGACTGTGCATTTTGCCCTAATGTGAAGCTGTGGTGCTGCTAGAGTCTACACCCAGACTGGAATCAAAAAGTGCTGCTGGATGAATCCTCGCCTCCCCTCTTCCTCGGAGGTCTTGGCTTTCCCACCAATGAATGCCTGTAACTAGACACTCAAGCTTTGCTTTACAGGCTTTGAGTTTACAGGCAGCTGCATTATAGAAGCATCCTGTATTGCTGTCCCAACAACCTAAACTGATACACTGATGTGATTGGGGGATGGGACATAAAAGCAGAAGGAAAATATAGGAAATCTTTCCTAATGTCAAATATTTGGTTTCTACTAAAGAAAGTTTACAAAAGGGTCACTATCTGTATGAAGGTAAACCTTTTTGTCCTTGTATTTCACCCCCCTCTAACCACTAGTAATACACACAGAAGTGTCAATTTCTGTCTATTACAACCAAGGAAAAATGTACGAGATGTTTGACTTGGGCAATAAGTTTTCAGTCTGCTGCAACCTACTATTTGTTATAAGTGGAGTCCGGCATTGCGCACTCCTGTTATGGGTCCACAACATATCTGTGTGCTGCAGTCTAGCAAAATAAAAAGAGCTGCAAAAGTCTGGAAAGAACAAATTGCCAGTAAAGTATAACACATATTTTCTTTCGGAGAGTGAGAATTGCTATTTGCAATTAATTCAGAAATTATCAAAGCTTTAATTTCTCTGTTGGCATCTACACTTGTGCACAACTAACTTTGTTGCTGATAAGACATTTTATGGTCTGTAGCCACTTCCACAGAAGGACTCTCTCATTCTCTAGTGGTATATGAACTGGTGATACACTACAGCTTTTATGGAAACTTAGAACTTGGTTATACTCATATTAACAATGCAAGAATTCATCACGGTGTAACACCTTTCAGGCAGGTAGTCAGTCATTGTTGTTACTGCAACATTACTTGGAAGCACCTAAATGAGCATGGTTTATTCACTGCAAGTAGGGACACAAGCCCTGCTACCAATTTTTAAACCATATTTTTTCTTTTAATATCATGTTAAAATGCTGAAGTGCAGAGGATGTTTATATAGTCACTATCTTTCTTTAGGATTAACAAGAACATTAAGAATTCACTTTTCCTTCTTCACAGATTCATGCACAGACATGTGAAATGAAATGTGATCTATCTTTCAGCTGGAAGAGCAGTGTTGATGTATTTCCTGCTTAGATTCATCTTCCAGAGGTTGATAATACAAACTTTCTGCACATTGGAAAAACAAACAAACAAAAAACCCCAAACCCTTAGTCTTTATTGAACAGAGGCTAAAATATCAAATGGGAGGAAGTGAATTTTACAGATTTACAAGAGGGAATTGCCATTGAATAAAACTTGTGAAACCTCTAAATGAGCTAATTTTGTTGGAGACTAGTCATTCTTCTAGGTACCTGATGATACCACAATGATGAGTATGATTAGAAGTATGATTGGAACTATCTATCAATATGTTTTATAGAGAGAAATCTCCTTTTTGTGCATTTGATTCATAGAGTCTTACTCCAAAGCTCAGTATTACGGTTACATTTAGACATCTACAAATTGGATGTCTGGGCTAATCATCCAGATTCTCTTCATACTCAGTAAGGAGAAATGGGTAATTCAGAGGGTAATTCAGATTCTTGTCATCTTCAAATTAGTATCTTAAGCAAGGTCTGGGTGTGCCTAATTTTCTCCATTGATTAGTAAAGGTATGAGGTGATAGCTCAGACTTTGACAGCAACATTAGAAACATGAAAAGACAGAACAAATAAATCCCACTTCATGTTAGTCTGGTTTGATATGGCACAGTTGTGCAAATTTTACCCTATACCTCTTGCTTTTCTTTAGCCTAATAGCCAAGCTCAGGAATCACATAATTTCTCAATGTACAACAGCTGAAGACACATGACTATGCCATTTCTTCATCTTACTGTGTTGCAGACAAATTTAGTAAATAGGAATGGATTCTGCCTACAGGTTTTGTACTCCCAATCTCTGTAACAGGGCTCCATAATACCATTCATACCCCTAAGACTCCCCTGGAAATGACATGATGACTCTCAGTGGGTCTTCACACCTACCAGGTAAAGGAATTTCAGCTAGTACTAACAAGTACAGTTTTAGAAGGTGTTCAAGCAGGCACTGTGTTCAGGGAGACAGGCAAGGCAAGGTAGACACTACATGGTATTTGAGATGGTGCATTTTTTTCGGACAACTAATGGAGGTAAAGATCTGTCTCCTGTTACTGTTGGAAGATGGTCTTTCCTTGCTCATACTAAGCAGAGTCTGAACAGCAGGCAGACCCATTCCACCTGAAGACAGAGACAGCCACTGTCATAAAGCTTTTTCTTAGTAACCGCCTCACGTGCATTAGGAATGCAATGCATCAGATCCAGCAGCATGCAGAACCATTCAGCTGGGGGATGGAATAATATAGCTGTTTTTAAAAACAGGACTCTGGCAGGTCTCCCAGGAGGGTTCTGACAGCCACCATCATTCATCCGCTTTTGCCACCTGAAACTGGTATTAACCATGAGGGGAAAACTGATTGCATAGACTTAAACTGACTTAGATATTACTGTGACACTGAAACAGAGAATAAACAAAACCTGACACTAAGCAAACACTTATTTTTGGAGAACCAAGCAAATCCTAAATCTGACACCAAATGACCACAACAAATGTTGTAAAACGTATTTATTCATTGTGCTTATTGTATCCAGATGGCTAATAAACAGGACTCTGTGTAAGCACATGACACCTAAATCTGGAGGAACTGTACACCGTATGTTTTACAGGAGTTACCTGCTGATTAATGTCACACAGGGTGAAATGTCACGTCCAACAGCACAGCATCTAAGAGTTGCAGGGGGAGTAGCCTGTGGGAACTCAGTGGGCTTCTAAAATATCTGCATGAGCCTGTATTCTTCAGTTTTAAGAGTGTGATCAAAACCTCCTGAGCTACGAAGTCTTTCACAGGTTCATTGTTTGTATCTTTCCCTATGGCCTCTGTACACAGGTGTTTGAGAAATTAATCTCAGTATTTTAAACCCTCCAAGTTTTATACCTCCTAGATTTTATTCTAGGGCTTCTTGAGAAATAAAATGTTGAGAATAAACATCCTATCTCAGGAAAATTTTGCTATCACTACATATATTTAATATTTCTAGACTTTGAATCAAATGGATTCTAACAAAACTGAAACGTAAACTCCACTTTCAGGCGTGCCCCATAGGATTCTGTGGGCAATTCAGACCGATGTCTTCACAGAATACTGCCCTGTTAATTTTAGTCTTTTACAGCTAAAATGCAAGGCAGATTAATTTATTTTTTCATCATATTTACTACTTCATGTAGATTTGGAGTACTGGGAAGGAATTGTTCACAACAGATTTGTTAAGTTACTATTGCATAATTTTATTGTGACAAAAATCATTACATAATGGAATAAAAAATAAAATATGACTGTATGGACACTTAAAACACATCCCACTTTATTCCTAAAAAATTGTGTCAGGGTCTCATGGAAATTGAGACTTGATTTACTTTTATTTTAAGGAAAGCAGGAGGGAAGATCAAAGAACATTTTCCTACAAAGTGTGACACAATATATTCCCCTTCCCAGGGCAAAAAGCATGGAAGGTTGTTTTTTTTTCAGACTGGGTGCATGCTCATCCACTTATCTATGCAATCACTGTGCTATACTTGAATGTAAATCACTTGCAAAATGCTGTGGCCAAATTCTCAGCTGCCTATCTCTGTAGTATGCATGTGTATTATGCATTATATGGTTAATAATGTATCAGCTCCCTTGTGGAAAATCAAGAAAGCTCCCATGTTCTCCTGAAAGAAAATGTGGAATTATTTTATACATGTCCAGCCAGGTCAGGTTGCAGTATGTTCTTGGGAGAAATTCCAGCTGAATTAAGGCAGCAATATGCTGTACGGTGATGTGGTGGATACAGAGGTACTTGAGACAGCTCAGACATGGGAGGTAGTATGGCTATATCAGCATGGTGCTCTCTGTAGACTAATTAGTCCTGCTAAGAAGCAGGATATAATAGCTCAAGTTAAATGCTTTGAGGTACTTCACAAGTGAGATGATGCATATCTGTGTGGTGCTGTGCTCCTGCCTTCCCCTTGGGCTGTGCTGAACCCTGCTGAGGAGGCCTTCTGTCTGCAACTAGGCACCTCTAACATTCACAAAACCTTACAAAGCTGGAAACTATAAGGGAATCCACTTTATCAAGCTCAGTGGTTTGCCCAAGATCGGACAGCAAGACAGGAGCAATTCTAAGGAGAAAGCCCAGGCAGACCTGGGAGCCTGTTTCCATGGCTCCACTGCTATTTCAAGGCACAGGACTCAGAGCTGAATGCCACTGCATTGCTGCACATGCATATGTGAGATCTGAGACGATGGGAATGCTTATACAAGCTTTTAGCTCACTGAGGGAATACATGCGGGCCTTTCAGGGGGTGGGGCATCGTCCTTGATGTAGGAGAAAAATACTGGAAGGAGCTAGCAGCTTGCACTGGGCAGAATTAAATCAGCCAGAATGTAAAATTACAGACTGAACTGCTAGCATTTTAGCCTACAAGACACACACAAAGTAAAGATGGTGAAGATGAAACTTAAAGAAGTGTTTTGCCCAGCATTGTACAAAGACAAATGGGAATGAAGGTGAAGAATAAGAATACCAAAGCTTACACCATGTTGCATTGTCCTCCAGATAGTCCTCTGGGAAGCAAGAGGGAAACAGAATCAGGGAACAGAAAAACAAAACAAAACAAAACAAAATAAACCACAGGTTATACCAAACAGGCAACCACAGATTAAATAACCAGTCTTTATAAGCAGTTCATTTTAGATTTTAGATTGTGCTCTACAGAAGCAGCTGAGCTCAGTGGTTAAAATTATTTTAATTTCTGGCAGTATCTTACTGAACTTCAGGTATAATTGCTAGATGCCTAGACTAAGATTGTCACCTTTTGGCACTTAGTAGTAGAGGGATATGTATGATTTCTCTGAGCTGTTTAAATGTATACTTTACGATGAGATGAATTGTACTTTAGAAATATTTGATCTCAATTCAGTTACCTAAACTTACATTTAGACAACTGAATGAAGACCTTTATTTATCTTTGTTAACAGTAAAAACTGCAATCATCTAGACTTCAAATCTAGATAGCTGGTTATATATGTCTCCAGTAAGAATTTCTATATCAAAACAGGAAAGTCCTCATTTTTGTTTCTGTTACAGTCAATAGAGAAAGAAGGTGGAATCCAGTTTCCTAAATATAGGCATAGCAAGTGAATTTACTAGCTCTGAGGTATTCCATCTTACTTCCATCCAGATCTCTTATAACTTTGCTTTCACTTTTGGACATCTTGAAGACCACAGGCATCTCAAATAGCATAGGTGACTATGTTTAAGTAGTTGAATTCCACCCAGAACAACCTGCAGAGAACACGTGGGACTCAGATCCATTCTCCCATTTGTATGCCACATAGTAGGCATCCTGTAGGATGTTCTATCCAGCCTTCAACTGCCAGTCCAGGAGGGCATAAGCATCCCAAATTACTGTCTTATCTGCCAGCTCAATTAGACATCTTAGATATTTCGAGGCATCTGTGTTGCATATCTACATGTGAATATCTCAGCTGAGCCTTTCATTTCTCAGTCTGTGAGAGGTGTCTGTGACAGGTGGGGTGAATCATTCTCCAAAGATGTGTGTCTCTCTCCATTGACTTCAGGAAAAGCCTGCCTTTTAGGTCCTGTGCTGTGAAGATGTGATTGAATTGCCTAAGCATAGGTATGTTGACTTGCTTGAGATACTGCAGCATAATCCACCCAGCCCCACACTGCTGCTCCAGAAGTATGTCAGTCTCGTCTAGTCCTGTGCCATACCTGCTGGTCCCATGTTTCAGATACTCTGGGATGTCTCAGGTGGTGATTTACATCCATGCTTAGAAAACTCTCTCAAGCTCTACATAACTTCCTAAATATATCTGATGCATTTTATACCAGTTATATCACAGCTTTTGGGGGATATTTAATTTTTTCACATTTCTCACAAATAATTTTGATCTCTTTCTTATTTATTAAGCTTTACTGGTTACAGCTATGAAAATAACACGGAGAAAACACTTTCCCTCCTCTCGGAATGGAATAGCTGGATTAATCACACAAGTTTAGGCAAGGATAAAGGAGCACTTTCTCAGATGGGTTCAGTACCCAGTGATTTCAGAGTAGGCTTCTTATAAGGGCTGCTTTGTGTGACATACCCAATAAAATATACTCAACTGAATTAAGCTTATAAATGGGACTATGAGCCGGAGTAAAAAAAAAAATGGTTCACATATGCTACATAATTGTATAAGATTGAGATGCAGAGGAAATATTTTCTAAACTTGATCTTTTCTGAGGACATGCTGTCAAGACAGATGAAAGCAGAATTGTTTGTCACTTCTTTTGACAATGTCTTTTGAGATTTACATAGCTGCATGTTTGGACTTTGTGATGACAGTTTAAAGATAAGTGGTCTGACAGTGTTTTACGAATACAAACTCCAGAACAGATTTCTAAAAACATTAATGTAACACTGAACATCCAGCTGACTCACAAGGAAAGATTTGTTTCTTATATCTATAATAAACAAAAGGGCCTATAACTGACACTACTATCACAATACTAATATTGCTGTAGGTTTGTATTAAGCCAGCAATAGAAAATGATCAGTGTGCAGACTGGAAAACTGCTGTGAGTGAGGTTCTCCTTAGGTCCTGTTAGCAACGCAAGGGTGAGGAGGATTTAAATGAAGCTGGTCCTCCAGGCTCTGTCTATAGTTAATGAAGAGAGATACGTGATTCAGGGAATGATTCAGCACATTAAACACTAAGGATCTAATGGAGGCAGGTTGAATGGTGTTCCTGCGAGGCAGGAGTGCAGCATTTATATCTTTCTGGATAAAATTACTCAAGTTGGTGTAAGATGCAGGCAGTGACCTTTCCAAGTGCTGCTAAGGGATTACAGTCTTGAAACAAGGCCTTCTGCTCTAATCCACATAAACAGCCTTTCCTCGCTCCATCTGAGGTCAGTGGCCACCTCTAACTTGAGGGATTGTTGGTCTCAGATCAAAAGGAGTAACACGTGAATCACTGCCATTTGGAGACAGATTTGATACCAACACTCATCACTAATAGACCATAAATAGTTATTATTTTAGATATCACCATCAAGGAAAACAAATTTCTTTGTTTTTCTGAAATGCATGAACAAATCTAGTTAAATCATATGGAGACAAGTTCCCCTTTGAAAGTCTATAAGTTATTAGGAGTTATAAAGGATTATCTGCATTGGCAGTTTTCATCAGTTACAGCCTTTAAAGGGCTGGCAGCATATGACACATTTCTACTTTATTCAGGATGCTGCTCAGTATTTTGGAAGCTTATAGTTTAAAAAGGATATGAATGTGTTTAGAAGTATTCTCCTTATGTCAGTATGGAATGTCTCTTAAACCTAGCTTTTTAATTGCAAAAATGCTTGAACTGTTCTCATGACATAAGAATAATCTGAGCTGAACTGTGCGACCAGCCTTCCTTTTGATGCTTTTCCTCCCACTTCTTTAGCTTTCACAGTGCATGATTGAAACCTACAGGCTTTGGTGACCTTTCATTTGGTCACCAAATTAGCTTGGCTAATTCTAGATTAAGATCGAGGCCTCTGCATTGAGCAATACCCAAGGGCTGGTTCTCTGAATCTGAAGTGAAAGAGTAAAATTAAGATCCCATCAAATATGGATTGAGTATTGCCAGCCAGATTTTTAGCCCGAGATGCTACATTGGGTTATGAACCTGCTGTGGTAGAAAGACCTAAGTCTACAGTGGAGGTTAAAATAATGATTTCTGCTTCTCCTTTTAGGATAACCAGGCTACACTATTTCCAGAAGAGCAGAGAACTAATAAATGTTGGGTTTTTGCTGCAGGATAATCCCATGTTTTGACTAGAAATGCCATGTTACCTTCCAGTTGAAATACCATAAAGATTGACAGAATACAGTAGATAGATAGATAGAACACAGCATAGATAGAGGCAATTGGAAAGACTCGGCACTGTGAAAGGCTACCGTGATCATCAAAGGAATTTGCTGAATGATGGTGTCAAGAAGGTACCCAGGTCCTTAACTGAATTAATATATTTGGGTTCTTACTCAGTGATTTAAGCTGCATATTGGAGAAACCTCTAGACATTTTAGGCTCATGATCAGAACCACAGCAAGAGATTTTGATGCCCTAGTGCAGCCAGCACCTGCCTGGCACCCCACAGCAGTGCAGCTCACCAAAACCTCATACCCCCAACTGACGGTGGCTGTTCCCAGCTGGACACTCCTCTCCCCTCACTCTTGCTACAGCCCTGAGCACGATTCTCTTTGGCAAGACACACCAATGCTCTGCAAGTGTGCAGCAAAAAGCTCGGCAAGTGGAGGGAATGCGATACTGTCTGTTTTGATTCAGATGCTTTACTACTCTTTAATTTTGCTTATTGGATTTACCTCAAGATGATTGCTGAGACAGTATTAACAGCTATAATAATTAGCCTGCTATAGATCTATAGATATATAAATAGCAGGAACACTGATGTCTGAAATGTGAATCCAATGACTGGTAGTAAAGAAAACAATCGCATGTTAAAGTCTTGTTTTCAAAATGATTGAATAAATAAAGCAAGATTAATGATCACTGAAGTTTTAGCTAGCAAAAGTCAATTTTGAGACAGATGGAAATAAAGCAGTGGTAATTTTACAATTAAATAGGGAAGTGGAACAAATCACTATGCCTTTGCAAGTGTATATGTTAAAGAGCTAGCTGCTAAAAATTGCTTTAATGCATAAAACAATTTTTAATAAAATAAATTAAAAAATTAATATATTGCTGTAGATCACTTTTCAAAGAGAATTTATACTGCAAAGTACCTGCCATGGCTCATCTATTTTTTGGCATTCAGGAAAGAGCTTTTTCTCTTCTAACATTTCTAATACATAAAAACTGAGTCATATTGTCCTCCTACAATGCAATTCTGTACCATTTCCAACAGAGGAAAAAAGATTTATTGAATGCTGGAACAGCAGGTGTAGAAACTATATGGACTGATTATGAAATTATTTTTCAAAAAATTATGAGGAGATTACCACTCATCCACTATATTACCAAACCATTTCTACTAATTCAGAAGTTGAGTATATTTGCCTTACCAGCCTATCCAAACTCGTGCCAGCAGCAGTTGTAGGTCGCTCCTCTGGGTTATATGGTCTAAACCGGGTATTGAAGTTTTCAGGGACAGAACGGGAAGATCTCAGGGCAGGTGCTGGTTTAGGTTGGCCACATCCTTGGAAAACCTGAAAAATACATTGTAGGTTGTATGAAAATCATAAATAAGGGAAGCTAGTATTTTATAGCCTCTTTATTATTTTTTCATATATTTGAAACCAGCTTTGATTGACATGTTGATAATAGTGAATTGAGCACTTGCCCTGCGTTATAACTCAGGTTAATAATTAAGTAATAATTAATTACTCAGTGAAAGTATAAAAACATATAGGGACCTTAAAACTCCCTTGCTTTAGGAATGTGATTATTGTAAGAAGTTGACTTCTGAAAGCATTTTAATTGCTGTCTTTCCAGGAAGAGAAATGAGCAAAAGGAAGTCTTTTGTGGCAGGACTTTGGTGATAATTGCTTTAGTTTTTGTTAAAATGTGGTATTTACCTAGAATTACAGCTCATTCATAATCCCTACCCACAGCTCTTCCTACCTTGTAGTTTTGTTTGTAGTCCCAGAGAAAAGGTCAATGATGAAACTGGATAACTTTCTTACTTCTTACCAATCTATCCCTAGAAGAAGGGTGAGGCATACTGAGTGGGCAATAGTGAGAATTATTTTCTGCTAGTGTGTTTGTTTTCTAGGTAAAAAAAATAATGTTCAGGATTACAAAATTTTCATATACTTCCATTTGGAAAAAACTTTCAGTAGCATATATCTGGTGGATACTAAAGGACACAGAGGACACTTTTAACTACTGGGTATCAAATACGTATCCCAGAGGGACTCTCACATAAGTTGCTCAGCTGAAAGGAGGCAGAATATTCACAGAGTTAAATTTTTAAAGTGCTCTCATGAAGTAGGATCCTAGTGTTTACCTTCATACCAACTTTTGCAGTTCTGGAATAATCTTTCATTTTTGTGACCACTGTATTTTGTTCGTTTCAACATTTTGCCTCCATTCAGAAGAAAAAAAAAAGGTCAGAATTTCTTGTAAGATATATTTTACAAAACCCTAGTGCTGGAAACATAGTATCTGTCTGAATGAGCTTTGTGGAGGTTAAAACTCCTATACAGGTGCTGTGTTTTTTTTGTAGGACCAGATTACTCCTTCTTTTGTGGCAAACAAGGTAACAAGCTCACAAGCTATTTTGTGAGCCAGTGTGATAGTTTTACTTGGCTAGCCCTTGGCTAGCAGCCAACACAGCTGTTCACCCACTTCCCCCCCACCTCCAGGGAATAGGGGAGAGGACTGGGGGGCAAGGATAAGGAGGCTTGTAGGTTGAGATAAGAACAGTTTACTAATAGACAGAAAACTTAAAATAATACTAATATTAAAATCGTAGTGATAATGATAACAGTAACAAAATATGCAAGTGAATGACACCCAATGTTATAGCTCACCCCCCTCCTGACCGAGCCCGGCCTGTTCCCAGATAACGATCCTGAAGGAGCGACAATCCCGAACCTAAACTGCAATCCCGGAAGAACGAGAGCCCGAGTAAAAGCCAGAGAGAGCGAGAGAGCCCCTCACTGATATACTGGGCATGACGTGATATGATATGGGATACCCCACTGGCATATTTAACTGTCAATTAACTTTATTAATTTAAATATTCTTCTCCTCCCTTAAATCTTGTGCTTGTGGATAACAGAACACAAAGTCCTTCACTTCCAGTGACAAAAATGTAAACACTGGGACGTTATCAGTGTCTCTCTCACAGCGAGTCCCAGGCTGAAAGCAAAACGCAGCACAATTCTAGCTATTAAAAAAAAAAAAAAAAAAAAGAAACCCAGCTCTAACTCAGCTAAAAACCAGGACAACCAGTGATTAAAAGGACTCATGTTTCATTTTTAGACTTTTAGATTTTCTGCCTTGAGTGGTTTTGTCCTGAAGTAGCCATGGATGGCGTGACTTTTGTTGCTTTCAGGAAGCATTGCAATTGGCTCTTAGTTAGGTTTACCAACTGTCCTGGTTTTCCTAGGATAGAGTTAGTTTTCTTCTTATTAGCTAGAATAGCTGTGTTTTAGTTTCAGTATGGGATTTGTTATGAGAAGAATGTTGATAAAGTACTGATGTTATTAGTTGCTGCTGGAGCTCAAGGTGACCTTGTTTGGCTGGTTCACAGCTGCATTAGGACTGAGAAGGAGAAGTGTAGTAAATAGCAAAACTCAAAACTGGCATTTGGATGTGCCAATTAAATATTCCATATCATATCACGTCATGTCAGTATATGAACTAGGGCTGACTGCAAGACAGGGGTATTCTCTTCGGGGTTGCTGAGTCTAGCTGTTCTGGGGTTTTGGTTTCAGGACTGTCTCAGCTCTGGGATCACTGGCTGGCACAGACTGGGCATTGGTCAGCAGGCGGTGAGCAATTGCACTGTGTATCGCTCATTTATATATTCTGTTATTACTGTTGTTATCATTATCATTTTATTTTAATTAGTAAACAGTTTTTATCTCAACCTGTGAATCTCCTTGCCCTTTTCTTTGCAACTCTCTCCCTTACTCCCTGGAGGGCATGGGAGAGTGAGAGAGCAGGGTGTGTTTGGCTGCAAGCCAAACCAACACACCAGTGTAGATTTAGAGGCCCCAAATGATTCAAAATTTTCTGGAAAAAATGGATTCACACTAAATCTATGTCTAATCATCAGGTCTGGCTTGGCTCAAAGTCCTGCAAATCAGCTCTTGCATAGCCATTGGGATTTGTAATTTATGAGTGGAATACTGCTTGGTCTGGTTTGAGAATACCTGTAAGATTTTTTTAAGAGTTTCTAGGCTCCCTAGCCATGAGGATTATTGGACAATAAATTAATTTAATCCACCAGGAAAAATTATCTTAGCTTGTAAAGTTCTAAATTTTTCAGCAGGAAAGAATCTTATTTTTCCTGTGAAGAAAATTTAACTAAGATTAATGTTCAGGATTTATACATGATTGTGTACGGCACTGTACTTTTTAAGGGGCCAAATACATATGTTGAGGACATCAGTTATACTTACAAAAGTTTACTCATATTTCTTCTGACTGAAGATAAGTTATGTCCAGAAAACATAACTGTTTATCTAGATATCTATGAAATCTCATTTAGTCAATTACGCAATCAGGTATTTGCTTACAAAGACAAGTGGCAGCTATCCAAAACATGAAACTTGACTCCAAGGAGAAAGGAAAGTGAGGGCACTGAATCTTCTGCTTAAATTTCAAAGTATGTGGCTTTTAGGCTACTTGTATGACTGTGTGGACTAACTGTGAGTCTACATAATTTATTTTTCATTTTTCTTATGACATACTGAAAAAACCCAACATTGACTTTGTGACATTTAGCTACATACAAATCGTTGTAGAAAATAGTTTTATATGAACAAATTTACATACAGCCAGACAATAATAGAGATGGAAGTTAGATAGCAATTTTTACATCACAGAAGAAGAAATAATTTACTTTTTAAATGACATGGCAGAAATGCAGTGAAGCTACAAAATTCAGTAAGTAAATTTTAAGTGCAAAAGAGACATTTTCTAATTTGCGTGCAGGTATTAACTGACAGAACAGAAATTGTAAAGCTGATATCTGAAATTAACAAATGCTTCTTAAGAAGTAGCACATTAAATACTTCACAATGCTACTCAGAAATACTGAGAAATTTTGGGAAAAAATATTTGGGTGTTTCATTATGCATGCTGTGAATTAGCAGCATAAATCCACTCTCTTAAAAATATTGCATTTTATATATAATTGGTATAGTCCATTTCATCTGAATTTAGAGAAGGGATTCCATTTGAAATTGAGAAACCTAAATTTAAGTGTGTACATATAGGTGTCTATATGTAAGCTAAACATCTAAGCTCCCATTTTAGACAGTGGAGATCAAAAGCTCAGTTGCTCTCACATCAGCATCTATAATAGTTTGTGATGTCCTGGGATATCTGAGGCATCTCTTAAGACTGTCTCCTAATACAAGATCGTTCCCCACTGAACTGCAGCTAAAGCTCACATGGGATCTCCTAGGGCGTCACAAAGAGCACCAGACCTCTATGGTCAGGGATATGAACCAAGCCATGAGATCAAGTCAACAGAACCAGTGAATACTTTTATCTGTTGAACTGACTAAATGGACGTACCTACTTCAGGACTAGGGCAAAGATACTTTAAAAAGAGTCCTTTTCCCAGGAGAACTTGAAGTTTTGAATCCCAGCAGATAGAGTTTGTTCTCTATGAAGCCTCGAGTCATACTGTTATTTAGGCATGTGCCAGTGCTCAGTGTTTCCTATTGAGTGTCTCTATATGACCCTGCTCCATTGACTCTCTTATCTTCAGATACAATAGCATTGATTTTTTTCCTGAAATGTCATTATATTTTTCCTGCACAGAACTCTGGAAAGAATACAGATAAATGAAGAGGTTTTGATAGTATGAAACTCATGGGCTATTTTAAGAAGAACCTTGGATGTAGTTTTATGAAGATTTCCTCCTTATAAATAATGCATAAGTAGTCTGCTATGTCATGGAGCTCATTCATCCTTTTCACTGAAGTAATTGCTGAAAAGGAACATATATCTATAGGTTAAAATGGCACATCCATCAGCTCAGATAAAAGCAGATTTAAGACTTACTAAGGGGAGACTCAGCCTTTATGAAAGTGGGAAAATTCTTGGCATGGCAGCCAAATGACACTTACAGCGGTGTATAAACATGTCTGAATACAACCAGACTGTGAAATGCAGAAAATAGTCCAGTATGTTATGTTTTGAGTAGCAATGAAGACACAATTATGCTGATGCAACTAGATCAGGAATTTTCTCCATTTTGAAGAAAAATTGATGTTATAACATCTTTTCTGCTCTTTTTTGATTTTTTTCTATACTTCTTGTGAATGAGCAATCTCTGCAGATGTCAACTAGTAAACATTCATATTGTTAAAATGGAACAGCTGTAGGATTTACTCTTTGACTTGAAGGAGGAATCAAAGGTAATGGTACTCACAGCCTTATGGGAAGATTGTGAAGGCCCCCAAAATGTGTTTGTTTTGGCCAAGACTGAAATGAGAATTTTTATGTTATGACTATCTGAATATGACTTCCTGAATTACCTCAGGGAGAATGAGAATAAGAATTAGGTAAATGTATGCTATGACTAAATCTTGGATATGAACTGAGCCATGGGAAACAACATACAGAATATGCTACATTTACCTGAGAAATAATCAAGCTGTTGCTGAGTTCTGAGTTTGGTACTATAATGTTCAAATACCAAAGAGTGGTTCAAATACCACTGGTGAATAACAAAGAGATTTCAGTCATGAAGACAACGTCTCACACATTCTCAGGAGAAACAAAGGTAAATCTATTGCAACTTGACTTCTACCAGAGGCAACCATCAGGGAACACCACTGAAGCCTGGGTGGAACCAGCTTGCAAAGCCCACATTAAAAATGTACCAATGTCTTGGGAAGCATCTCAGGCAGCTCAGACAGATTGTTTCTGCACTCTTTGTGGTTTGGTTTGCAGAAAACGCTCTGTCAGAATGGCTGCAGTGTTAGATGATGAAGCTATGGAAGCTGGTTTTGATGATTTTCAGTCCTTGCCTTTTTTGGAGAAGCAAAACTTGAATCTGATTCAGAGCACACAGATTTCTTTAGCAGAAAGGCCTTGGGGTCTGAGTTTCTAGACAGTTGCTCCTTTTTAAAAGCATCTCCAGATACTGCAGCTGTCAGGAATGGGGCTTTCCCTGAGGAAAATAAGGACAGTGTGTGGCTTTCTTTCAGGTACATGACAACCACACAAGGTGAACAGCCTGTGAAATCAAGAGATGTGTGGTCAGACTTTCTAGACAGCCAGTGCTGAATACAGACTGCAGAGAAATATCAAGAAAACAGAGAAAGATTCCAGCCTCAAGATGAACTGAGGATTTTAACAAAATACTAGTACCTGGTTAATGTGAACTGTGCTAAAAAAATCAATCACAATCAGCATACAAACAAGAAAAGTTAGTGGCCTAGGAACAGAGGCGCTTCATTTTATGAAGTGGCAGGTACTGGGTTGTGGCTGAGTCTGTATGTCCTTGGTTGGAAGCACAAAGATAGAAGAGGTACATGTGGCACCTCTATAATTCTCTGTCTTGATATTGATGTGCACCCATCAAGAGTGGAAGACAGAGGGTTTGTGTCTTCTAAGGAAATGAAAGACAGGGCGTGAACCCAAGCAATAAGCCCTGACTGTCTGCACTGATTAATTGTTAACTCACTGGCTTTTTCTCAGACTGCTCCAACTTGCTCTTGGCAGAACGAAACAGCTCCAGAGAAGGTAGATCTCAGCAGTATAGAAATGAATCAGGCTGTGACACTTTGGCCTCAAGACCAGGCACTGGTCCCTGTCCCTCTTTTATTTATTGGTATAACTGTAACCACAAAGACTATTTCTCAGAAGGATAGTGCTGAATAGGAGGTGCATATTTATAGGAAAAAGATACTGGACAAAACCTTCAGTACTACATCAAGTGAAGAATGGAGGGACAAACTATAAAAATAGAGACTTCAGAAGTTCATGATGCATTTTTCTACTGATGTCTAAAGTTGAAGAGTTCCTCATTCAAATAACAGCATGTATTCTTACTTATTTTTATACAATTATGTTGGAGAGTGTACATTGTTGCTCACTTAATTTTGCCTCTATATGCACAGTAAGGTACAATCAGTGTGTTATATCAAATATACTTCTATTTTTCTCACATAAATTTCAATATATAATTTCAGCTGTTATAATACAAAACATCATTTTGTAATACAAAGACAAATTGATAGTGCAATTTAATGTGAATGATTTTTTGAATAGGCCGATTTTATATAAATATTTGAAATGAAGGGGATAGATTTTGGATTAAATGAACTCTAGGTCTTCTGCTTGCAAAGAGGATGAGATTAGTGAGAGGTCCTTGAAGAAGAAACTGTTCATTTGTTTCATTCCTTTTAAAAGAGAAACAACATTATACAAAATGGACCAAAATTCTACCAAGTACAGCATAGAGCCTTCTCCCAGACATCAACCAGATTTTTAGCTAGAAAATACTGCATGTCAGTGGTCAAGAATAATCTATGTGAATGTGGGTGTTGCAGTCATAACATTATCAGTGCATCATCATTTTCCCATTGTAAAAACACACTGACTGATTTGTGGAAAAATAGCTGTGATTCCTAGTCACCACATTTCCAGTGGGTACAGTCAAATGCAAGACACAAAATTGTTTGAAGAAAGAGAAAATTGCATGATTTCAGCACCCTGCCTGAAGCTTTCTGAGTGGTGTCTCAGAATAATTGACAAGCTTGGCTTTTCTCCTACATTAGGCCTGCAATTGCATTCCATGCACCCCATTACATCCAGCAAGGTATCTGTCATTTTCACTGAAGCTCTAAAGGGTCAGTTTGTATAAGGGGAGAAAATTCGACAACAGATGACTGATTCGAAGTTCTCTCATATATCATCTCTACAGATCTGACATGACATAGGACAACACAACACTAAATCCAAAGTCTTTGCCTTCTTATACTTTTCTCTAAGAAAAAAGGATTTCCATGTGTTAGGAACTGAAAAAAGATGAATATAACCTATGAAAAAAAGGAAATCCCATTTCAGGAGATTAATGGTCTACATAGAAATATACAAAGGACCCTTAAGGATAGACAGCTCTGTTATCTATGAAAATATAATAAATTTCATTGATATCCTTGGTTTCTGTTTCTCAAGATTTTAAAAAATATTGGCTAAGGTTTCTCCTAGAAGAAAAACTTCACACTGCAAATGAAATTACTGTGCTTTCTAAATCTTTACAGCAAATAAAATATTTCTGAGGGACAGGAGAAACAGCCTGGTCTGCTGCAAACAGGTAGAAAGATGAGCTTATGCCACAGATTCGTGGCGAATGGAGTTAGATCCCGTTGACAGCCGGTCATTAGTGGTGTTCGCCAAGGATCAGTGCTGGGGCCAGTACTGTTTAATATTTTTATCAATGACCTGTACAATGGGATCAAGTGCACCCTCACTAAGTTTGCAGACGCCATCAAGTTGGGTGGCAGTGTTGACCTGCTTGAGAGTAGGAAAGCTCTACAGAGGGATCTGGACAGGCTAGATTGATGGGCAGAGGCCAATGGCATGAAATTCAACAAGGTCAAGTGGCAGGTCCTGCACCTGGGTTACAACAACCCCATGCAACGCTACAGGCTTGGGGAAGATGGCTGGAGAGCTGCCTGGTGGAAAAGGACCTGGGGGTGTTGGTTGACAGCCAGCTGAACATGAGCCAGCAGTGTGCCTAGGTGGCCAAGAAGGCAAATGGTATCCTGGCTTGTATCAAAAACAGTGTGGCCAGCAGGAGTAGGGAACTGATCCTTACCCTGTACTCAGCATTGGTGAGACCACACCTTGAATACTGTGTTCAGCTTTGGGCCCCTCCCTACAGGAAGATGTTGAGGCTCTGGAGTGTGTCCAAAGAAGCGCAACAAAGCTGGTGAAGGGCCTGGAGAACAAGTCCTACAAGGAGCAGCTGAGGGAGCTGGGGTTGTTTAGCCTGGAGAAAAGAAGGCTGAGGGGAGACCTTATTGCTCTGTACAACTGCCTGAAAGGACATTGTAGTGAGGTGAGAGTCCGTCTCTTCTCCCAGGTAACAAGTGATAGAAAGAAAGGAAATGGCCTCAAGTTGCATCAGAGGAGGTTTAGATTGGATATTAGTAAAAATGTCTTCACTGAAATGGTTATCAAGCATTGAAACAGCCTGCCCAGGGAGGTGATGGAGTCACCTTCCCTGGTGGTATTTAAAAGATGGGTAGACAAGGTGCTTAAGGACATGGTTTAGAGGTGGGATTGGTTGTGTTAGGTTTATGGTTGGAGGCAATGATCTTAAAGGTCTTTTCCAACCACTATGATTCTGTGAGTCTAAGATGTCATTGTGCTCTGTCAGGGAATGCAGCTTCCTGACTAATGCCAAAACTAAGCAAGTAAAAAGGAAAATGATATACACCTGAGCCTGGAGTGAGTTTTCACTGAAAAAATTTTTTATCTCTTTTTTGAGGTAAGGGTCAAGTTTGCTAAAGCTAGCCTTTAATTCTCAAAATATCTCAGAGAATTTAGCTGTTAAACACCTTGATCACTGCTGCCAGAGCAAAGTCCCATCATGCAGGATGTAGACTGCTTTTAAAATCCAACTAACTTCATATAGGTTGAAGGTAAAAAGCATCTTGAAAGAAATTCTTAGCAACCTGCAGCCCTGGGGCCATAAAAAGCAACTAATTTGGGTTTGACAGGAAGAATATTAACCTCAGCTTTCTACCTTTTGTCCTCACATTTTTCCCAGCTACAGCAGCTTCCTTCCAAGCAATGGAAATTCACTGGCTTGGACAGCAGTCTAGCCAGCACCTAACTGACTAGTGGGTAGAGGTAGAAAGTCCTAATGCAGAGAATGTGGACGACTATTGACTTTAGATTTTGAGCAGCAGTGCACTGATGAATCCATTAATTGTTGACTATTGGCTCAAGAGCACCTGCTACTGCATTTGAAGGATTTTGTTAACATAAGGTTCAGAGGTAGTGGTGATCTGTGTATACACACACACATTAAAAACAGAAAGGAGGAAGCTGGTATCATTAAGTCTGCTTATCTTTATGTCAGAATCCAGACAAAACTCTATCAAACTGAGGTCTGGTAATGAGAGGCTGTCCAACGGAATGATATTTCCCTTGAGTGGCTATTAAAGGAGGTTAAATGGAACATTTTGTGTATTCACCTCAAACACATTGTACTTTAGTCTGACCTAGACAAATCAAAATGTGTTTGGAAGTTAATACGGAGAATCACAGATGAGGAGCGAGCAGAAGTTACCAAATGTACTCCACAGGATATTCCTTACAGAGTTACCACTAATTTTCAGCACTCTCTGTTTTCCTTAAATCTCTTACAGCTATTAATTTGGAGTTTACTAAATGGTACCTTTCTTCATGCCACTCCCTTTTGAAAACTTTGGGCTTATTTAATTAGATGAATGAATCAAAGGCAGTTTGAAAAACTGTCAAATGAGCAAAGGCAATTTCTAGTGGTCTGGACAATCTTTAATGTCTGGACAAGAAAGCTGTGGAGATGTTTTTCCCCCTGCTTGTGATATTCATCAACAGAGAAGGTGCAACTCACACAGTACCTTTGCCGACACCTGCATGCTGTTTTCTTGCATGTTCATGATGGCTTCAGAAATCTTGACATCAATAGGATCCATGACTGATTCAATGTTGAACGGTCCCTCTAATCTCTCCGCTACCAGAAGCATAGCATCTGTTGAAACACAAAGCAGCCATTCCCTTAAAGAAGGGATACCTTTGGGTGCCTCAGGCAGACCAGCATTGCCAGCCAGAGGTGTGGGTACCAAGTGCTCCCATGGGGACATGTGGCAGCAGGACTGTGAAGCCTGCAGGGCAGCTTCCCATCTGCTAAAAACATCTTCTCCTACTGCTGCCACCGCATAAAGAGGAATAAAGACTGTAAAAGTTAGATTAATAATAGTTGCCATAGCATTATTGAGCTTGGGGTAAAATTATTTTACACGACATTGCACCACTTGAAGCAGCCAGTGCTCTGGAGTATACTTATGTAGTCTCCTTCCCAAGAAAGAGCAGGATGATAGCAATGAATCCTTGGGGTATGTTCTTAGAGTTTGTGTGAGATGATGAAAACTTTGATATGATATATCAGGGTGTTATAATTAAAGCAGCTGTTCTTTCTGACCTTAATGATCTCATTTTCTTGCAATATGAAGAGCAGATGAATATTGGATTTCTGCCATTGTGTATAGGTATAAAACCTGTTTGCCTTGCTACATTTTCAAAACATGGTTTAAAGTTGTATGTAGGAACATAAATTGTTTGTATGATTTAGATTTTAAAAACAATTGTTTGCTTAATTTACATTAGAGCCCCTTTCCAAAATAATTTTATCTTTTTGTGTTCATTAACAAGTGAAAAACAAGCTACTGGAAGGAAATTAATAACATTAAAAAAGGTTTTGCCATATATCACAAAAGTTTGTCTATGCACAGACACAGATTCATCACAATGTCTATGGCAATAGCCATGTGATAAACTGGATTTATACTATACCTTTGAACATCATATTTGATCCTTGTCTCATATGTTAGCATTTTAAATTTTCAGCATCTAATTAGCTTTAAACAGATGCCACTTGCAATTTTAACATGAAAAATAAAAATCTTCACATGCTTTCTTCTCTATCCCTCAAACTTAGGCTCCAAAAGGTACTAACCAGGCTTCCTTCCAAAACAGACCCCACATGTGCTTTGCTATTGTAAGCACCAGCCCCATGGCAGCTACATGGAGAGGGCATGGAGCACCCTGTGGTCCCGACAGCAGTGTTTGTTAGCTCCACACTTGTCTGCAAAGCCCCAGGGCTTCATTCCAGCCTGTATGGCCACGCTCTCCCTTCCCACAGAAGCACATATGCATGGATGCATGGAAAGAAGATGCTGGCATCTCACTCTAGCAGTTGAGACAGACTCACATGCACAGCTTGACCTGAATTCCACAGGATGTTGTTTATATGCAGTCAATGCATGCTTGAAAATCCCACTGAAACTGAAATTACTTGGCATGTAGTACCTAAGCACTTCTGCCAATTCGGGTCTAATATTTCACAGTACTTTTAGGCTGGATAGAGTGTAACGCCAGTTATTTGGAGTGGGACATATAGCACTTGTTGCTAACTGTGAGAAATGGTGAGATGACAGGAGTTTGATTTCAAATAGAGGTGTTATTTTGATGGTACATTATTTTAAAATTCTTTAGTTTAAACCCTCTCCAGTGGGAAACTCAGTGAAAAGAGCAGCTAGCTGTGATAGAGGAAAGAAAACATTTTTCATACACACAGGGATACACATACACTTTGACTCCTGTAATAAGTTAGCAATTTTTCCACATGCAAAGAGAATTTGTAAGTGTCAACTAGTATAAAGGATTTTCTTCCCCACATGTTTGGAATTACTTGTATAGAACGTTTATGCCTCAGCACTTTGTGAGCAATGTTATCAGCCTAAATCCTAGCTGCTACAACCAGTAACAGGCATTGTTAGGGCACAGGTCTTGGTGGCTGGATTTTGGTGGTTTAGTTAGGGTTAATGCATAAAACAGTCACAAGGTTTATTTGGTTTGGTTTGGTTTGGTTTGGTTTGG